>QFET01001257.1:17323-49824 GCA_003316355.1 Tuber calosporum | reverse complement strand
ATCAGCTGACTCCTCTGAGTCAACTGCGCCGCGTGCCAACCAATCATAACTCATAAAACAAGTCATGTGCCCTAAAGTGGTCACATGCGCGAAACCCATAACTCATAGTGTGAGTCATGTGCGAAAATTATTACATCATATGACTCACAAATGTGAGTCATGCGCACGATCAACCAATCACAACATAACAATGATTGCACAAGTGTGCATCATTTGAAACCCCATGACCTCTAATAAGGCATAGTGGGAAATATAACAACCTTGTGACTCATAACTATGAGTTATGCGAAATCCTGCCTTGCTTAGTCACCAATCGTGACAATACTTCTCCTTACTCTTGCGCTTCCACGCACCAGATTCTCTCCGCAACCTCTGCAGGCGCCTTGAACCCAATGTAATAGCGTTGAGTTGGGAAACTTCCTCCCCCTTGCCTCCAGTACACACACACCTCCCCATTGACGCCCTGGTCCATCAGGCGCTCCTACTGTTGTGCTCCCTCTCCCACCCCTCTCTGATAAGGATTGACCTTCTTTTCTTTCCTCCTCCTCTCCCGCCATCTACTCCCATGACCTCCGCCTATCGCCTGCTACGTCGGAAGACCTATGATCTACTTTTTGAAGAAGGCTTTTCACCAACCCCTCCCTGGAGTACTATCGTGTTCCTAGACGCTTGTCGCCTCATCCTTTCATAGGCCTCAGGAGGTTAATTGCTGCGCATATTCACCAGATGCGTTCCCACATGAACTATCTTGCCGCCCACCCCTTCTGGTATTTGGGTGGCCTCTGTACCCTTTGGCCCCAATGTAGGGATAAGGACGAGATGTTCAGCCATGCTATCAGTCGCTGTCTCACAACACTTCTTGAGGGGTCGCGCCTACTCCTGAGTGTTACCCATATTGGTCCTGAGGCTCCCCTATGGTCTTCTCTCTCCCTGCTGTTTGCCATTAATCACTTTATCCACGAGACCAGCACCGCCTTCCCTCCGCTCATGCCTGCTCCTGGACACCGTTCCCTTTCCCCCATGATCTTTCCCTCTTCCCCTGCCTCCTCGGTAGCCCCCCTCCTTTTGTTTTCCACTCCGACTCGACTTGTGTAGCTAGTGTTTCTATTTGCTTTTATTTGTTTCTTGTGCTGTAGAAGGTGGATTTTTTCCTTTCTGGTTGCAGCTTGGCTTGTGGGTCTTGGTTTGTTTCTGTGACTTTCATTTGGTTAACTGTGTATGGTGATGTGTCTTGTGTGAGGCACTATTAAAGCTTTGGAGGTGTTCTTTCCTTTGTTTGTTCATTTTGGATTTAAGGTATTCTTTACGCCATATCTCACGATGCATGCGAGTTCTTGTACCTTAACAAGTAATATATGATATAAAAAAAAAAAAAAAAAAAAAAAAAAACAGCTTCTAGCTAGGACCTTTCACGCAACCATCTAAGTTCTTTCCTATACAAAGACTTTACCTCTTTAGTGTCTCACTCCTCTATTGGCGTTGTGTGATAGGAACCATAGGGTTTGGCTATCAATCCAATATAGGTATAGGCATAAGAGCAATAGTGGATCTTCGCTTAGTACTACTCGTTGCAATAGGACTCCTCCCCTGTTGGCTGAGTTTAGCAACACGCTCAATAACAACCCAAGTACAATCTAAGGACATTAAGGGTAACACAGTTATACTGGTTCTCCTGACAGAGAAGTAGTTACCTATTGCACAATAGCTGATCGCATTGGATTGTAAGAGTTATAGGTTGAGTGGAATATTGAGATTAGTGTTGCTGGTAGCTGTAATAGTGTGATAGGCAATTTTAATATATGAAATAGGGATTTGGACATAAATGCCAAAAGCTATACCAGATGGAGGAAGCCCTGGAAATTGGAGGAAGGCCTAACATTCACCAGACCGGATAGGCCTACCTTTTGCGAGATATCGACTATCGATTTGAGATTGTTACTAGTCACGATAACTCATCGATTCATGGACTAGGCTGGGCTACAACATGTTACGGCGCTGATTAGGGCACGACTAGATCTCCTAACGGACCTTCAAAGCTTGAAGCCTATATGGCGCAAGGTTGACTGGTCGCAGCTTGTTAACTCTATCGAGAACTTTACCGAAGTTCCGTCAGAGATTGTATAGCCTGTGATGATGATGCCACAATCACTCCTGCTACCAGGAGACATACAATTTAGTTTGGAAGTTGGATAGACACCTGCTGTTGACCCCGCATGTAATCAGTATTGGTTACTATTGTTAAGGCTGACAAGGCTAACTGAAACTAGCAGGCCTAGTAAGGAGTTAGTTTGTTTTATGATCGGTTTCAAGTATCAGTTGATACTTGGTTTATTTTATGATTGGTTTCAAGTATCCTTTGATATTTAGTTTGTTTTATGTTAGGTTTCATGTATTAGGCTGATACCCGATATGTTTTATGTTTTGTCTCATGTATCAAGAAGATACATATTTTGTTTGCAGTACTGTTTAGGTGCATAAGGTATTTGTTTTATTTGAGGACATTACAAGTAGAGCTTAGTTATATCCGTTGATTGGAAATCAAAGGTAAGGATATGGAAAGCTTTGGAAAAAGCGAGATCATGTATTTAAGACTACCCCTCTGGAGCTTAGACAGGGCAGACTTCGACTGACAGAGTTTTCAATATACTTGATTGAGTAGTTACTTCTTTTCAGTTCGCACGAAGCTACAGCAAGTAAGTCTAGGACTTAGCGAGGCTGTTGATATAGTAATCGACAGCTGTTAAACAACTTATCGAGATCTCCGATAGTAATATTCACTTCAAGTCCATACAGTTTGGGATCTAAGTTACTATCGGTATATCTTACCAAGACGCATTCCTCTTGGTGCCTGATACACCTAGGGAGGTGTTACATATTTTTACTACAACAAGTAGTTGAGTTATAAGCAGGCAAATGTTTGGAAACCTCAGGCTTGCAAGCAGTTGTCCAGGATAGGTGACAAGAGACGTCAGATGAGCTCTGGTAAGAAGATCCTGCGACAGGAACTTACCAAAAAGAAGGGCAGTCAGAGCACCAAAGGCGAACAATCAACGGCATCCGGTTTCAAAATAGACGGAGCAGGCAGACAGTTATCACGAAACCAAACAAAGCAAGCACTAGCGGAATCAGCGTAGAAACTAGCTTAAGAGAAAGCGTGAACTCCAGGAGAGTTCCACTGTACGCCAAAGGGATTGAAGGGAAAGCAACCACCAGCACACAAGAACGATCCAAGCAGCACAGACAGTGAAGAGAGCTCAGAAAGGTCTAGTGATTTTGACGACATATTGAATCCAGGACCTAGTAATGCGCCAGTGGCTAGAGAACCAATACCAGCAACTACAGCGAAGCTTAGCATCAAGGTGCCTACATCAAAGAAGTTTAGTGGTAAAGGAGAAGACCTTAAGCCAGAAGCGTTCGATCATTGGTACCAGTCAGTCCAGTTATAGCTACAACTACATGGAGTCAACTGCAAGACAGACGAAGCGGGAAACTATTGGATACTCTACACAGAAGGAAGAGCTTAGAAAGCAGCTTTTCAGGCGGCAGAAAACTATGGCGAAGACTTAACTAGAGATTAGCTTATTAATTGGTTAAGAGAATGATTCCAGTCATCCAGACAGAAGGATGACCTCTACAAACGATTCGATGAGATTGAGCCAGTAAAGAATGCAAGACTCAGCGCATCACAAGGATGGCTACAGACCTGTTGATGTACCTATAACGATTACTAGAAGGCACCATTTCCGAATATGCCTTCATCTAAAGGTTCTTTCAATCTATGCACACTAGGCTAAGGCATCATGTGGAAATATGATATGATTCTAGCGAAACGATCCAGACTACGATAGCCTATGCAGAGGGAGTCGATAGAATCCTCCACGATACAGGAGCCTATAGAAAGGATAAGTAGAAAGATCGTTACAAGGAAGACAACTCCAAGAAGGACAACAAACCTCAATGGAAGAAAAAGGAATCAAGCAAAACAAAGACTCTAAGAGAAAAGGGAGCATGCTGTAGCTGTGGAGGTAAAGGACATATGGCAAAGGATTGTCCCAACAAAAGTGACAAAGTCAAAGGAAAGACACCCAAGAAGGAGACATCATCGAATCGCGTTGAAGAAGCAAGCAGCAAAGATGAAGTATATGTCAACGCCCTCGAAGTCAGGACCAATGCATCAGTACAGAACACGCTACCCAAGGGTGATAAGAGTCACACCGCACTGGAAGGAACGATCCTGATTAATGCCAAACAAGCGAGAGTCCTATTTGATACAGGAACAATATGAACAGACCTATTGAGTGCAACCTTTGTTACTACACATGGAATCCCATGTACCGAAATGGCAACTCCTGCAACCATTCATATGGCTATGAAAGGGTCACGATCTGAATCTGAGATAGAATGCAAGGTCAGCATAGCGATTGTGAAGATGAAAACTACTGGCAATAGAATAATGCTGGTAAACTTAGCCAAGTACGATGCTTTGATTGGAATGCCATTCCTATCACGAAACAAAGCATCAGTCGAATGTGGAAAGCTGAGGATTCATTTTCCTGACCATAAGATATAGGTCAATTGCACACCAACAAGTGCCAGAATTTGGGCAGCGTGATAAGCACAGAAGGGATAATGGAACAATACCCGAAGGTATTCCAAGATCTGATTCCTGAAAGGTTACCACCTTTAAGGAAGTTCAATCACTGAATCAGATTAAAGGATCCAGAGAATCTAAAGACGATGCTAATATACTCAGTACCTGAGTAGTACAAGATTCGACTTAAGGCATGGCTGGAGCAGAAATAGCAAGAAGGAGATATCAAAATAGCAGAAGTGTCAGGAGCAGCACCGATATTTGTGTCAGTCATAGGGAAGAATAATGGCAGGATCAGATGTCTAGCAGACCTTACAGCGAGAAATCACAATACTCAGAAGGATTATGAACCTATTCCAAACCAAAGGAGATTACTCAATACATTAGGAAGGGTGTGCTACAAAAGCAAGATCGACCTGAGCGATACCTACTTCCAAACAAGGGTCTACCCTGACGATGTCAAATATGACAGGTTCAAAATACCCTTTGGAGGTTTCGGCAGCAAAGTTATGTTACATGGAGACATGAATGCACCAGGAACTTTCATAAGAATCAGGTCTGATCTACTTGCAGATTACCTAGGAGAATTTGTGTGGGTTTATATCGACGATATACTCATATTCTCCGATACAGAGTCCGACCACTTGAAACATATTAAAGTCATTTGTGACAGGTTGGAAAAAGAGGAGTTCTTTGCAAGCAGAAAGAAGTAGGACTTTTTTGCAAAGGAATTAAAAGTATTAGGCCACGTCATCGATGACAAGGGGCTTATAACATCCCCTGAAAAGATCAGCAGGATTGAGGAGTGGGAAACACCATAGAATAAGAAGCAACTCCAGCAGTTCCTAGGATTGGTAAACTACATTAGCCAATTCCTACCACATATCGCCACGATAACATCACCCTTGACGGACCTTACTGGAAATGAGGAGTTTGTCTGGAAACCAACACATGATGAATGCATGGAGAATGTGAAGGAGATCGCCAAACGGAATCATGTCATGAGACTGATCAACCACACCCCAGGACAAAAGATATGGCATATTACGGATGGCTCTGACTGAGGGGTAGGAGTATGGGTAGGACAAGGAGACATACGTGAAACAGCAAGGCCTGCAGGATTGTACAGCCGGAATTTCACCCACTCACAAATGAATTACGGAACTACCGATAAGGAAGCACCTGCAATTAAGGATGCCTTAACCTCCTTTGATCATATTCTTGCAGAGTATAAATTTACGATCATAACTGACCACCAACTATTGGTGTACCTGAAGACAGCCAAGAACCCCTCACGCAAGCAGCTGAGGTGGCGAACCCATTTGGGAAAATATGAGGCAAAGATATGATATAGGCCTGGGAAGGAAAACTATTTAGCTGACGCGCTTTCCTGTCTTTATGAGCAATTTGACCCAGAACCAAACTACGCCCAAGACCCTACCAATGAAGAAGACTCAAATCCTCACAACATACATTTTACATCCTCAAATATGTCGTGCTTTGAACCACTTCCTGTTGAAGAACCACTTTCATTGGATAATTTAATTGCTCTATCAGGGCAGAGAACGATTGGGGAAACAGAGTCAACCTAGAGATCAGCGATAACGAGAGAAACCATGGGGCCATGCACTAGAGTGCATGTTTGATCCGCAGTGTACCATCTATGAGGACAAGATGCTCAAAGACAAGATAGTTCTACCCGAGCTAGTCTCTACATACGAAGAAAGGAATAGCATCTTGCTAACCCTATGGCCGGTACAGGACCAGGATGAAATCAGGCGACGCTTGAACGAACAACTAGGAGATATGAGTTCGGAATATCAGGACAAGGAGAGTCCTTACTAACAACCATTAAAGGAACCTAAGTGGCCCCATTACTCCAATGCAGCACTCAGCCAACCAAGGCTTATACCAGTTATCGATCCACCTACCCTCCCTGACCACCAGCGTAGCCTCTGCGAGCTTTATGAGAATGAGGAAGAGGAAGTACCACGCATGGAGCGAGTACAGGAAGAACGGGATACGGCAGCACTGGTAGCCGAGATGAGCAGCCAATAGAGAAGACAGATGGTGGAAGCCTACAGGAACGATGACCTGTTCAACCAAGCTTCTGATGCTAGCAACACTGAGAGAGGTGGCAAGCTATCCTACTATAGGATCGGCGATAGACTGATGTATGCAATGACCAAGGGTGGTTAAGATTTCCTATACATACCTAAGGGACAAATAGTGAATGGGATAACGCTCAGGGAGAGTGTTATTGATGAGATTCACAACAGAGGACATCCCAGCGCAGAGAGGAACCTACACTATGCCACAGAATACATATTCTGGCCTCAGAAGAGGAGGGATTTTCGAGATTATGTTCTCCAGTGCTATTTATGTCCAAGAAATAAGGAACACAACAAGCTACCTGAACGAGAGGCACAGTCTATGTCAGTACCCTCCGAGATATTCAGCTCCTAGGCTATCAACTTTGCAGGACCATTCAACAAGTCTGGAAACAACAAGTACAACACAGTACAGGTAGTTGTGGATAGGACGGTTGATTCACTTGGTTTATTCCTACACACTCAAGCAGTCAAGCGATTGCGACCCTGTAATAGGCGGTAGCCTGTGTGAACGGTTATTCAATAGAGCCTAAGCGGTAGCCTGCTATCGCTTTAGTGTCTAAGGGAGACCTGCTGAGAGGCGAAGACAAGGGGAGTATAATAGAATAGTTTATAGAGCGAAGGGGAACAATAGGATCGCCATTCAACCAAGTGTATTCACTGTCTAGGCATCTGTCTGAAGTCTGATGTCTCCTGCTAGCCAGGAGACCAGTCTTAAATACATGAAATCTTTCCTCCAAGAGCTGAGGCTTTGGAAACCCGCAGCCACTATCATTACCGGTGAGTATACAGCTACCGGAATCCTGTGGCCCTGCCCGAGTCCTGGAAAGCCTGGGGCTTTCCCAAAATACTGCCTCAATCCTACCGCTGGTATACATGACCTGTTCCTTCCTTGGAACTCCTGGGGCACAATCCTGCCGATCCTTCAAAGCATATAGTAATCAGGGCGCCGGAATCTAGAGATTCCAGTAGGGAAATCAAATACAAAAGAAATCAAATCAAATGAATGTAATCTGACAAAGGAAAGGCTAACGATAGTGGGAATAGAGGTACTGGAATATGTACATATTTTACAGACCCTGACCCTCCTCCTGCACAATATCTTCACTCTACATGGAGTACCTACTTCGATTATCAGTGATTCAGACCCACCTTTTACATCACAATTCTGGGCCTAAAGCATGAAGTCTTTAGGCATCGAATACATCAAGGCAGTACCTGGATACTACAAAACCAATGGCCAGGTTGAGAGAACGATTAGAGAACTTAAGCCTGCCTTAAGGAATGTTGTTAACAAGTGCCTGAACAACTGGTTACTTGCGCTTCCGGAGTTAGCAGACTACTAGAATGCAGGACATTCTGATGTCTTAAACATGTCACCATTTAAAGCAGTGTATGGGCGAGACTACCCTATCCTGTCAACTATCAGAGTTAGAACTATGCTGGTGCTTGCTTCCGATGACTTTCTGAATACACACCAGGAATTGCGAAATAAGGCCTATCAATCTGTCAAGATGTTGAGATATAGGAGTACCTGGATGGCAGCAAGAAGAAGAACCACCCACAAATCCATTGATGTGGGCGAACGATTGTTAGTCCAGGGAGACCGATTTGCTATGGAATTTGGTAGAAGCAGGAAGCTGGAACACAGGTGGCGAGGACCCTTCGAGGTTTTGGAATACGATTCCTACATACAGAACTACATAGTCAAGATGGACGCTAGGTTTTACCGACGCAAGGACGGAGTATTTTATTGCTCTACGGTTAAGAGGTTCATGTAGAACTATGATAATAGGTTCTCTGGCAGGGCCTATGCGAAACCGGCGCCCATCCTGGTTGAAGAGGTACTGGTATAGGAAGTTGAACAAGTCTTAGATCACCGCCAGCGCTATGGACGAGACCAGTTCCTTATTAAGTGGAAAGCTTATGCAGATTCTGAGAACAGCTGGGAGCCTGTTGAGGGATTGGAGAGTGCTATGAACCTTGTGCAGGAATGGTGGATAGATAACTTTCCAGGCGATGAATTTCCTATCATTACAGGATATATTGAGATCGGATTCATGTCAAAGACACCAGTCTATGGAGAGTTTGCAAATGAAGGAAAAGTGGACGATAGATTTTGGAAACCCTACTCGGATAGCGACTATAACCACTCTGGGATCTCAGATGATAGCGAGGTTATCAAGACTTGGTTTTGAATTTTGATTTTCGTGTTTAGGCAAAAGGTTTTTTGGTTTTGTTTTTGGAAACAGTTGTTTTATTTCCGGGGTGTAACCAGTATTGGTTACTATTGTTAAGGCTGACAAGGCTAACTGAAACTAGCAGGGCTAGTAAAGGGTTAGTTTGTTTTATGATTAATTTCAAGTATCGTTAGATACTTAGTTTGTTTTATCATTGGTTTCACGTATTATTTGATATTTAGTTTATTTTATGTTGGGTTTCATGTATCAGGCTGATATCCGATATGTTTTATATTTTGTTTAATATATCAGGATAATACATATTTTGTTTACAGTACCATTTAGGTGTATAAGGTATTTATTTTATTAGAGGACTTTACAAGCGGAGCTTGGTTATATCCGTTGATTGGAAATCAAATAGAAGGATATTGAAAGCTTTAGAAAAAGTGATCTCATATATTTAAGACTGCCCCTCTGGAGCTTAGACAGGTCAGAATTCGACAGACAGAGTTTTCCATATACTTGGTTGAGCAGTTACTTCTTTTCAGTTCGCACGAAACTACAGTAAGTAAGTCCAGGACTTAGCGAAGTTGGCACTATAGTAATTGACAGCTGTTAAACAACTTATTGAAATCTCCAGTAGTAATACTGACTTGAAGTCCCAACTGTTTGGGATCTGGGATACTATCGTTATACCTTACCAAGACACATTCCTCTTGGTGCCTGATACACCGAGGGAGGCATTACACCACAGGTGGAACATATGCAGGATGCTATAGCGAACACATTTGAACCCATGCTGTTTAGAACACTCTGAGAAGTGGAGCCGCAAGTGTCACTCCCATATATGGTTGATGAGGACGGTGAGACTGTTGGTGACCATGCCAGGATTGGGGACACGTGAGCTGCACAGCTATCACTTATCAAGGCAAGGACTTTGAACCCTCTGGCTGTGGATGATGTGGAGGTAATAACAAAGGATGAACTGGATATTGTCATAGCAAGGAGTCAGATCAGGACATCACCAGTTATCAATGATGTCGGATATCCTTTGATATGACCATCACATAGGCGAAATCCCTAGAGTCTGCTTAGGCTATTGAACCACACTCTTTTATAAGACATCGAGGACTAGCATAAAGGCGAGGTTGTCCTGGTATGCAAGGTGGACAAGTCCCTATATGATATAGTTAAATCCTGGTGCATGTTATGCATACTTCCCCCTTTATCAAAAGCGGTTGATTGCCCTATCATGAACCACTTGATAACAGTGGCTGAGTTCTAGGACACACAGTTCGGCTCTCGTTGTAGATGTGCTGTATATCATAATCCAACTTTGTTATATAAGGTTTTGCAAGTGATCTGTGATTTGTCACATGAGTTGCTGTCCATGGATGTTGAAGGAGAGTTTGACATTATAGGTGTTGACTAGCTGGTGGAATTCCAGTAACACTGCAGATGCCACGATAACCTGTGCCATTAGATAAGAAGGTGGAACATCATACAATAACTATGGTTTAATGATAACGGTTGGACTTCTTGCTTTTACAATATGGTCAGAGGGATCCCACAGGTTTCACCTATTTCACTGTGGTTATTCGGTATATATGTTACAGATATATTTGTACCACACTCACTATACACTCTATCAAGGCACAGGATTATAACGTCATAAGTGGATGACGTGACAGTTATCATGACCAGTGATAGTCGTAGTACTGCTTTACAATTGTCGTCAGAGACATGGTTCGACTATAAGAGGATTGCTGATGGTAGTGGTCTGGGCTTCAGTGCACATAAACTGTTGTGGATTGGATTTGGCAATGACCAATAGAATGATTTACTGTTGGACAAACTGGGTCTAGTGGATAAGGTCAGGGTATTGGAATATTGGTTCAATGTGTTTGGTAATTTTTCTACACATTTAACTAAGTGGTTTGAAAAAGGGTTAAAGGTGAGGAGGTAGGTAATGGAGTTGGGCACGAGGTTTGGAAGCAATGGTAGGATTAGTGCAAGGGGGATGTTGACGTTGGTGAACGGTGCATACTTGCTGACCATCAGTTATCGATTGGAGTTTGTTACGGACCCAAGTGAATACCTATGACAGATACAGCAATATATAACTAACGGTTTCCGATCGTTGTTTCGGTAGCTCATATAGTGTACCAATAACTGTGTTTTTGCTGAGGGCGATATAGCCCCGATACCTATTAGGCGAACTGACTTACAATGAGAGTGTTATTTGAGAATGCGTACATTGAAGTATGGCGATATATATTCTTGATTTGGCTGCAGTAGGAAAAACTGGGGTCACCTATGCTTGGTTGACACATTGGATCGTTCCATGATACCTTGCCCGGATAGAAAGCCCTAGATTTACATTGGTAAAGAAAATCTACAGTCATTGATCTACATGACAAGGTCTTTTGGCAGGCCATATATGATGAGAATGCCCTCTTGCTATACGCGAATGGATTGGTATGTGGTGTGGGTTCCCGTGCTGTATGGATAATTTATCGGAACAGGAGGTTTACAGACCCAGTGTTCGTGCCTGTCCCAGCTTGTTGGTCGGTCATTGAGTTGAAACTCCAGGCCTTATGGGATAGGCTATCGACTGTTATTCATAATGGACGAGAATGATGTTTTACTGGTTCTGTGTTGGAATTACACATATTAAACAATATGGATCCGGACATGGTGCATGTTGCTTGTTAGGAAGCATTTAGTCCGCTGTTGCCAAGGTTCCAGGACGTTTCCTTTGTATAGTCCCGCTGTCAATGTAGGATAGCCAGCAATGAGATAGCTGCAGTGGCGGAGGGGGAGGCTGTGAATAGCTTTAGTGATAGGTGACACAGACATTACCCTGACTTTGGCCCACGCGATACTATGGTGAGCCAGGAACTGATGCAGGCCAAGTGGAATACATGGCACATGAGGGAAGGCCATGGCTAATATACCAGACACTTGAAATCTGACGCACATATAAAATGTTATACAAGGATGGACGCTCTCATCCTTGTTGTGATCAGAAGTGGTGCATGTTTTAATACTCATGGGATATGTAGTGGTGGGCTAGAACCATTCCATCTACTGTCATGTGACAGATACGGTTTATGCCTCAATGGATCCACACTTTATGATTACTGAAAGGTAAGTAATTGGAAGAAGTGGTGGACGGCAAATTACTTTCTTGGTGTTGGCATTCCATACACGTCACGATGGATTGATAATGTAGGCCTATTGGGTGCTAACCATTTCATCAGTATGGTATAGCTGATTGATGGTGACAAGGTTGGGAACCAAAGGATGTATGGCAGGTAAAATAGATGCCCAGATCCCGATGATTCTGGCAACTGTTGGTTACCAACGGTAAAGCTCCGAACTGAGGCGTTTATATGCTTCGTCAGTAGATGAAACACTCCCTAGGCTTCGAGTAGCTGGGGCCTTTGTGGGCCTGCAGAGGGCTGTTCAGAGATTTACACTACTATCTACAACATTCCACGGACTGCTCTGAAGATTGGACTAGGCTTTTTAGGTCAGATATGTCACGGGAATGGGAGTATTTGGTGGCCCATAAACGCCCTTTAGCCAACTCGTTGGTGACTACGAATGCTGTAGTTGGATCGAACAAGGCATGATCATGTGGGATATGCCGTTGAGGCCCCATGCTGACTTGGAATGGGGTGAGTCTACATTTGAGGTGGTGAACAGGTTGCCATTGCCTCAAGATATTGTGGGATCAATTTGTGGTGTGGGTCGCAGAATGGGGTTACATAATTTGTTGATAGATTGATGGTTTTGCGAGCTTGGAAGACGCAATAATCCGGGATTCCTATTGGGATGAACGCCCATGAGCCAGGTTGTTTATGTTTATATTTATATTTATGTTTGTTTTGTTTGGTATTTGTGTTTGTTTTTTGTTGTGTTTAATTATTTTGTTTTTGTTTTGCAGATTGCATTTTAGGTGGGTTTGGGTTGGCTGGGCCCTGGATTCCCAACCTGCTAGGTGGCCGTATGCCCGTTAGGGCGGTGTCTCCTCTTGGGATTAATTGTGCCAAAGTTCCCGTCACTTGAAAGACACTAAGCGACCTTCAAAGTTTGACGGCACTCCATAGGATTGCCGGACACCTCAACGGAACAGACAGCTCAACAAAACTTTTATTCTACATAAGCAGAAACGATGACCACAGAACGCCCAATATCTGGGATTAAAATCTTTTGAAGTTTTTGTCTTTTGCTCTGCTCCTTCATTGTCTTTCATATTCCTTTTGAAATTTCCTTCGATTACTTCCGAACTTTGTATTCCGCAGCCTTGGTTACCAAATTAAGAAAGTGTTGTGCCTGCTGGAGCTGCTTTTCAAGACTGTCCATTTCCTTCTGACGTTCCATGGCTCTAGCCTCGTGTGCGTACAAAGCACCTCCCTTTTGAAGGAATCGTCTCATGCGCTTTTGTCGTGTCGCTCGTGTGAGTTTGGCAGCTTTGCCCCCCGCCAAGTCTTCAAAAGCTTGGGCACCAGTATGAGCCTGGGCGAGGCTCCCTTTTATAAGCTTCTGAAGGCTCTTCTTTGCTGTTGGGGATAATTCGTCAAGATCGACTTGAAGAGTATCACCATGTCTTTTCAAGGTGTGGATTGTTAGAGGTGTGGTTGGAGAGGGTTGGGAGGGTGGTGGTGGTGTTGCTGAGTTTTGAGAGTTGGTAAGCTCATGCTCTATAAGCTTTTCAAGAACGATTTTGGGATTGAATGGGATGAGTCCATTCTTTTTGATGGCTGATAGTATAGTCATAGGCTTGAACATAGATTTCCCTATAGATTCAATTGCATTCAAAAATTCGATTTTGTCAAAATCAGAGCAGCCAATTCGTGTTGCTATGTCCACTGCTTCAGCGTGATAGTGTTTATATGGCTGGAATATTACAATGTCCACTGGTTGTAGTAAATGGGCACAATGGGGAGGAAACAGAAAGGTATTATCTTTTGATCATCACAAAACTGTATAAACTCTCTTGTACAGTATGAATCGTGTCCATCAAGCAATGTAGACACCATGCGCTGACTTGATGGGGACGGAAGTATTTTTTGAAATGTTGAAGCCAGTCCATTGCACGCATATCGTTTGAGTACCCAGTTTCTGAAACTCCAACCAAGAAAATCTCCTGGAAGATCTGTTTGAATATACCAGTCTTCCATGTGGAGAGTACCAGGAACAATAATCATGGGAGGGAGCACAAAACCATCACTACTTACAGTTACAATTACTGTAACTAACTCACAATTGCTGGAACTCACTATGTACATTGGCCGTGTTGACTCGCCTGTAACTACCCATTGGTCTCTCCCAATATCAATTCTAAAGCCAGGTTCGTCAAAGTTATAACAAACAGCCGGTAGGATGCCTAGTTTCTCTTTCAACTCTTGATACCGATGGAACCAATCTGGCAGATCATCGCTGTGATGAGTCTTTTTTCGATTGACGTCTAGTGTCTTCTGCTCTCTAATCTTATACTCAGGGTGCCTCTCAAGGAAGCGCCCAGTCCACTTCTCACTCACTCTTGTAGGACTAGTCTCC
This sequence comes from Tuber calosporum, assembly GCA_003316355.1. Classification (NCBI taxonomy): domain Eukaryota; kingdom Fungi; phylum Ascomycota; class Pezizomycetes; order Pezizales; family Tuberaceae; genus Tuber; species Tuber calosporum. Next base: position 35,374 of record QFET01001257.1, on the reverse strand, counting down.
CCAGGTTGGTATGAACGGAGAAGAATTGAGTTGGCATAATTGTGAATCAGGTGATAGTGAGGTGGAATTCGCATTTTGTCTAACTTATTAAGATACTGATATAGACCGAGTTCTTGGTCTGCCATCAATTTCCTATGAGGACCAATACGCTGTTGCCGAGACTGACAGCCATTCCAACAGGCATACAGGCCTCTATTGGGCACATCGAACTCACGCGCAATTGCTGTCACGTTTGGCTTTGGTTCTGCCGGAAGCCTCTCTAATGCTTGCTGGATCAGGACCTCTATATCGGTATAGCCTGCGACTGACATGATGCTGTTGTCGGTTGGTGGGCCTTGGTTGGAGGTTCAGAAGTGTGGTAATTTTTTTTTGGATAGTTTCGTTGAGCTGTCCATTCCGTTGAGGTGTCCGTCACTCCGTAGGAGTGCCGTCAAACTTTGAAGGTCACTTAGCGTCTTTCAAAGTGACGGGAACCTTGGCACCATTATTGCTTATCAACTTTATTCCTATCTAACTTGTGCCAAGGCCAGACCATTAAACAGGGTAATATTGATCGCCTATTCTCTGTGCGAGTGCTGCACCCCCATTACTGCTCCCACATCTTCACATCTTAAAATCCACCTTTTAGTAAAGATTCTCACGACCATATACCAATACATTGTGCCACATCATAGCGCTACTGACAATTGGATGATTCTCGTAAGGAGAAGATTCTTGTAGCTGGGCTGGCGCACTCCCTCTTTGCCAAACCATTGCCAAATATCTGGTTTGCGACATCACCCATGTCGGTCTCTGCCATGCACACCATCCTTCTCTCTAAGTTATCACTTGCCTGCCTCATTTTCTCATCTTGCACTCGTAAACTAACCTCTATCTGCTCCAGGCATTGGGCGGCAAATGGCCAACACAAGGGGTCTACCTACTGCCTGTTAACGTTCAGACAAAGAGCAAAAATCCTCTCTTGTAATAAAAAGCGATATGATTGAAGCTTTTTCAAAGTTTAGTGATAGCAATATTTCCAAGCTGCGTGCTGATAAAGGTTTTGTCTATAGAACTTTGATAGAACAAGATATCTTTCTGCCTTAGATTCGTTTCATGCAAGGGCGATACTGTTCCTCAGACCCTGTTGGTTTGGGAAATCACTTACCCTAAGCATGTTTAAGCACTTTGACTATGTACAACATAGAGCTCAATATGATAAATCCCAGATTGTTGGTTGATCTTATTCAATCTCTATTGACCAGCTGCACTGACGGTCCACCCTATGAGATAACTCCTACAAACCTGTGAGGGTGAATTGGTTCCGGCGTTGGACTCATTTTGTGGGAAGCCTGCACGAAGTGTACTCGAGCACAGTGCCGGTACCTGATCACCTTTGGAGCCCCCCAAATCCTGTCTTGCTTGCCTGCTCTTGGGAACCCCGACACTGGGGACCGAAAACAGCCAAAAAAAGCGACTGTCAACGCAATACAGTACTTCCTAAAAAGTCATTGGAATTTGAGAAACAAGTTCTTGAGTAATCAAGACACTGCAGACCAATGTATAACCTCAGAATTTCGATAAATTCTCTTGTTCTGTTGATATCTCATGCGTACCAGCGTTTTGGGGTATCAGGGTTTTCGACCCCACCAGGAGTGCTGTGCTGGGCAGTACAACTACCCGTGCGGCCGAGTTGAAGCTGGGAACCTACAAAGCAGGGCGATTGCTAAACCGATAACAAGCCCATGTTGGGCAACACAATTGGGAATCACACACGATACAAGGGGAAAAAAACAACCTCCACACGATTTGTTCCCATACATGATCTAGCAAACTATCGCATAACTGCCCGGAGAGCTATATCGCCATAGGCTCCAAATGTAATACCTACCCTTCACTTCGTCCAGGACATTGCTTCGATGGACGTTTTGAGATGTTGATTTATACTATTGCTATCTTACGGAATATATGAGGCAATGCAATTTGATATTACTCGTAGCGATATGGTGTTTTTGTTAGGGCTGCCCGTCAGTATCATGCATGGCCTGGAAGTGAATGGAGGGGTGAAAAAAAATCCATTACATATAGTATGATACGAAACCTCCCTTTGAGCCAGCCAACGCGCGCACCTAGATTCACCTCTATCCGGGAACGTCGCCCTGCCCCTTCTCTACCAAGCTAACTACCATCTGCACGAATTCCTCAATTTCTTCATTACCGTCCTCTCGGAGCTTCCGGAGCTTTTCGGTAGCGGCTTTAGTCTCTTGCTCTTCCGTCCATTTTCGCTCGTGGGTTTCGCGCCCTCCCCCCCCTCTGCCCCTGCTGCCGCCGCGACCACGGTGGTCTGAGCTAGGGCTGTATGTGGGCTTTTGGGTTGCGGCGTGAATTGAGAGGAGGTGCTTTCGGAGAGTCGGGGTTAAAGGTGCTGTTAACAGTGGAGCAAAAGGGTCTTTATCTTCGGGCCCCACCCCAGGAGTAGTGGTGGTAGCGGCGGGAGGTCCAGGCGGTGGTGGTGGTGGTGCTGGTAAAAGACTTGCTTCATGTTCGGCTTTGTGCGGCTTGTAGCACACGAGGGAGCAGCTGTATCTGTTAGTGTGTGGCTAAGTGCGGAGAAGAAGGGAGGGATTAGATTGAGGGACATACTACGGAACTTTACATGCAGGGCATTTATATTTCGATTCCGCCTCTCGACAAATTTTGCATACTGCCATGTTGCGTGGTTGAGGAGTTCATGTGGTTGCTGGCGGACGAAGCTTCTTGAGCCGCTGGTTGCCACCGCTTACAAAGTTCGTCATCACCTCAACCTTTCTCTCTAGCCACTTGCTGGACTATGATACCTCTAAAAGAAACGAACAAACAAACAAACAAGCGGGCATGTCTTCACGAAAACTTCTCACAAGACTATCCCTCCAATCCCGACCCCGCTTTGCCCTCCTCCCACCCGTGCGCCAATTTCACGCCCTCTACCGCCCCACCGTCCCCAGCACAACCCACATCCTCCGAGCCCCCAAGCGCACACTCTTCATCCAAACCGAGTCCACGCCCAACCCATCCGCGCTGAAATTCATTCCTGGCCTCCCGGTCCTACCGGAGGGCTGCCAGTCGCAGGAGTACATTGACGGACGCCAGACCCACAACTCCCCACTTGCTCAGAAGCTGTTTGCTGTTGATGGGGTCCGCAGTGTGTTCTATGGGCCGGACTTCGTCACCATTACCAAGGATGAGGACATACAGTGGGCCTTTCTGAAGGCGGAAGTTTATAGCCTTATCACTGAGGCGTTGAATAGTGGGGAGCCGGTTGTGCTTGAGGGCACTATGGAGAGCAGCGATACTAAGAGGGAGGAGGGGGATTCAGAGGTGGTCGGGATGATCAAGGAGTTGTTGGAAACAAGGATCCGCCCGGCGATTCAGGAGGGTGAGTGTTCCTTTGTTTATTCCTCTTTGGGTATGCGTGGACTGGCACTAATTTACATATTTGAACAGATGGCGGAGACATCGAATACCGCGGCTTCGAGAATGGCGTTGTTAAGTTGAAACTTAGGGGTGCCTGCAGAACATGCGATTCTTCGACAGTAACATTGAGAAATGGAATTGAATCTATGCTTATGCATTATGTACCCTCCCCCTTTTTCTTCTTCCTCCCTTCTCTCCCTTCTACATTCTCTCCCCTGCTAACCCACCGAACAACAGATTGAAGAGGTCCAGTCAGTCGAGCAAATTATGGACCCAGAAGAAGAAGTAGCCGTCCGGGAATTCGAGAGGTTTGAAGAAAAGCTCAAGAAAGTCAAGGGACCAGAGGCAATCGCTAGTACCGGGAAGGGAGGACTAGATAGTGTGGAGGCGTGAAGGGCGAGGTTCTGAATTGCTTTTTTTCCTTTCTCTTTCTTTCCCTTCCTTGGGGGTGCAATTGCATAAGCTTTTGGGCACTGGACGGGGGTCTTTTTTGTCCTTTACATAAGTTTTTGGGAATAGACATAGTTGGCATGAGCTACAATCATAGTTTATCACTCTTGGTAGAAGCTATCGCAGGTCCCTCCTACTATGTCACTTGTTTTTCCTAGTGTAAAATGTTCCATCCACAGCCCTACTGATAGCTGTGAGAGCATTCTATATGTACTACACCATTCTAAACAATCCCCGAAGTTCTGAGAGATACGTTAGCGGGCCGGGCATACTTTCACGCCAAAACAACTCTTTCGGTAATAGACAGGAGGGGTACCGTGGCCAGCCTTTCTAAACATGACGTTTGCTACTAGATTTTTTTGGTGTATCGTTCGCTGTCCCCTCCGTTCTTTCTCCTTCCTACTATGCCAGTTTCTGGCCCGAATCACAAATCCTCATTTGCCACGAGCTAGGCTTGCTCGAAGATGTTTGGGACTTTGCTCAAGCATGGCCTGAGCCACCCAAGCCCTAGTAAATATATGGCATAACGTAAGTTCTAACCCCACCCCCGGCGCCTGGGTATCACGGTGAGCATTCGTGGGGTTACAAAGCTAGAGTACTATGATGGTTTACTAGTAAAGTGTAGGGAGAAGGAGGAATGTGGGAGCACACAAGATCCGAACACTACGTTGAAAGAAGAGGGAGATATAGTCACTGGAAAAAAGAGCTTGTTGGAACCCAACCTCATTGCACTGGAGATTGCAGTGTTGTGGGTGAGTGGGGGGGGGGCATTGCACAATTTGTGGCCTGTGCGGGAGAGAGGCCTTCCCAAGACGCAATGAGAAAACCCGGTGCATTAGGACTTTCCTCTAATGACTGCAAGGAATGACCAGAAAACCACCACAGGTACTTGTGACCTAGCGGAAGTCGGGATGGTGAAAAAAACTTGCATTCCGCAAAGCGGATTTACGCTAAAATCCCTGACCAGGTGTGAGTGATTACTTATGACACCTTGAAATCGGTGAGCACCACCTACGAGCTTTGAGCCGTTGGAGTCTGTTAGTCATACCACCTGACCCGTGTTGCGGTGCTGTGATTCCTCTTCGAGAGTAAGGGCAACCAAAGTCGCCGAAATCGCCTCGTCAGGTAAGCAAGATATTATGTGAAATTGTTAAAAACAGCGAGGGGGGGTTACTCTCCGGGGTGAAACTTTCTGTTCTACGATTTCTTCTTCTGCTCTCGAATTTCACGAGCATTAGGACGCTGTTGATTCCAGGGCCTGCTGGGACACATATCCTTGGCGCCGGGGTGCCCACATATCTCTGGAGATCGTGAGAGTATAGCACCGTAGGGCCACACCCCGCTGTCCCGGATCTCGGTAATTCGGTTATCCCCCTGTCCCCTACGAATCCCCGAGAGTTCTAAATATCTTTATACCAGAGCTTGACTTGTTGTCCCGGATCGCCCGCTGTGCCGGACAGAATCTTTGAGATTTGGCGGTCCGGGATAACGGGGCGTCACCGTACTTGGCTGTGGCTTTGCACCCTGGTGCTATGCAAGGGGAATTCTCGTTTTCTGCGTAGCAATCCAAGACGTGATTGCGATGGTAGAGAAACAGATGGATGGGGAGAGGGAGGAGGAGAAACTATACCGTTCTAAGGAATTTTAGATCCGATGCTACTATGCCACCGCAGTGCCGTACCCGAGTGCGGTGCTGTGAGTCCTGTAAACAATACTGCAGAACCACGGGCATCACACCTCTATATCTTCTCATTCAAGGAGGAAAGGTGGCTGGTCCAAGGGATATCGACGGGTATACAATGCTGGTCAGCGATGAGGTAGAATCCTGGGCTGGTATGCAAGACCACCTCTGGTACCTGAAATAGGAACTGTGTCGAGTGACGAGAGATAGTAGGCCAAGGACTAGCTGTTCTGCGATAAGGAGAAACACCTACTTTGGCTGGTGGGAGTGCTCTAGCAATGTTCTCAATAAAAGGCTGGGTGAGTATATGCTCAAAATGCCAGCCTGTCGGCCCTCCTACTTCAAAAGCAGTTTCTTTATTACCCACTCAAAAGAGGTCCCTGTAGGCCCGGTTATGGAAAGTGATTGGCAGACGAATACCTTTTTGGCAATCGAGTGATAAATTCGCTTTTTGCGTGTTGCTTATAGTATAAATTGTGTCTCCTGTTAGCTTTCTTCATCTCATTACAAGATCTCGAAGACCTTTGCGAGATGAGGGAGGAAGAGAGAAAAAAGTAAAGGTGAGAGGGAACCTGTATTGTGTTTTAGCAGTTTTGATTATTCTTTTCCCAATATACTTCTTTGAAAGAGGAGAGACAAGATTCAGGATTAAAGGGTTTCTGTTTGTCTTGGGATAGAGGATTCCTGCACATCCGAACCCGGAGTGAGCTGGAAATAGAGCATCTGGCTATGGTGCAGCTTTAGAGCATAGGGATCATCGTTCACACAGATATACTTCCAGTGTTTGATCTTTTCACACTCCTACTCCTTCCATATATATAGATAGTATAGCCTAGAGCATAATATTTAATTATAGAACGATGTGGGTAATAGAGATTGAATATGATGAGAATGAAGAACGGAAACCAACATGAGAACAAACCACTCACTATAATTTTTACAATTTTACTGAAGCTTTCCTGACAATTCTCCCATTTTCTCGATAAGAGTATGGCCTAGGCGATTCAACAGTAGCAAATTTGCTATCCTGTAACAGTGAAGTCGTGAAGCTCACATAGATACTAGATATTAAGAACAGGAGCATCATTTCCACTCTTAGATCTTGCCAGTGATTCTGGACAGGTGCTTATAAGTTTCAAGGTGATTATAGTGACTAAACTTATAGATCAATATGTATATTTGCTCCTTTGAATGATTATATACCGTATCAGGGTTCAATTCAGTAACCACTTCAACAATAGAGCTCTGATCAAACGAAATAGGAAAAGGACAACAAAGACGATCCCCTCTACCAGATATGATGACTGTAACAGCTACCACAATGGGAGTTGTATTAAGGAGAAGGAAATACAAAGAGGTCACTGGTCTTTCTGTGATGAGGTCAAGACGGTATGGTATGCCAGGGGTGTAATGGCAAGTTTGATAGTGGAAGCAGTATTAGATCTAGGGGTCAGGTTTGATAGACTACCTAAAGAGAAGAAACAACAAGTACAGAAGGAATTGGGAAATTTGGTTTTGAGAGAACGAAATTGCCCTGAGGGAATTTTGGACAGAGAGATACAACGTTGCAATGGTAATGAAATGGATCGAGCTGTGGCAAAAGAAGGTGGCGGATGGTTGGGGTTGATGGAAATCACTTGCAGTCATTGGAAATTTAGGAGTCCACCTAAGCAAGGAGGAAAATCAATTTGCAGTAGTGTAACAGATGATGGTAGCAACCCCTGCAGGTCGCCGATTGTAATGGAATTGGAGTTTATGTTTGTTTTGGTTTAGCCCTGCTTTTGTTTTGTTTTGTTTTGTTTTGTTTTGAGTGGGTACCTGTATGCCGAATAACTGGTTAGGCAGGGTTCGAGTTGGTTTGGCTTGTGCCATGGAATGTAATGCCATGGGATAGAGAGCCCGGACGGGAATGCTTCCTGTACTTGGTGCGAATATACTTTATCATTAAGGTGGACAATACTGTACTCGGGCGCGCTCAGGAATAGAAAAGAAACCCAGACATTTGGTGACACTGCGCCAGACTTGCCCGAGTACCCGAGTACCAAAACGTCTCCCCTAGCACTTCTACAATACCTGGCACATGGTTCGTTTATTCAAGTCCGTTCTGTATCATATATGATTACACGCGGGTATGCCGGCGGAGTAACTGACCCAGAATTCTTGTCTTTTCCTAGCAGACACATATCACGTGCCGCCTACCACGGATGCGAGGTGTGCCTTCAATCAGTAACTATCACTCACGATACCGGGCCGGTAGCGGACCACCGAAATGCGAATTTAAACAGATCACTGGGAATAACGAGCCCACCGACCTGCTTCACCACTGAGTTGGTTGATCTGCCAAGAAAAATAAATCCGAACGGCATCTCTAACATAATATACACAACAAACACCACACTCCAGCTAAACATAAAAAAAGCGGTTCCTGGAAAAAGTATAAATCTCAGAACATCCACCGCGCTCAAAAATCGTGAATGAAAAAAGCCATCAATCACAACCGTAGGAAATAAAGAGCAAGGAGAGGCAACCAAAAAGAGAAACTCCCGTACCATAGCCCCCCATCAACGGCCCCAGGGACAAATACTACAAAGCGTGCTAAATAAACCTTGCAGAGCAATATCGTCTTCTCTCGGTGTGTCAGAAGCCATGGTACTTGTTACAAGATTTTTAACAGGAAAGCGTATATCCCCCCCCAACGCCTTTCCAAACACCACTACCACTACCACCAGTCCCCATTAATTTGTAGAGCGCGCCTAGTACTCCACGGACAACGGCTTCCTAGAAAGTGGGCTCCCAACCTTGGGCGAGAATTGCATACTCTTTCTCCTCGCAATGAGCAAGTTCTTTGCTAAGAACGAATTCCTTGGTTCTGTCTGTGCAGGGACACGCGATAAGAGGGACAATTCATTACTCTTCGGAGCTTGTGGAGTCTTCGGCTCAGAGAGTGCCGCAAGTGCTTTCGGCTCCATGGACTTACCGCGCTGCGATAGGATTAGCATCCATGGTTTCAATATCTAACCAAGATAATAGAACAAACCCTATGTCCACCCCGGGGAATCATATCCAAGTCGACGGCGAATTGGCTCTCGTCTATCCACCCTTGTTCGTTCTGACACTGGATAACCCAGCCGACGCCAACACATACGACAACGCCTTTGCTGTCCTTGACCTTCTGGAGAGTGCGAGGACTGCCTTCCTTAAAGACTACATGTGTGATCCCGATCTTGTCCTTGTTCCCACCGTCCGGGTTCCAATTCCACGACTTCAGAACTCGCGCTCCGAGGCCGCGGAGGACATCTTCGTACGGCCCTGATGCATCGGCGCCTTCGGCGGTGTATACGTCCACGAATACGACTGCACCAGCGAGGACACCCATCTGGCTCACCATGCCGCTGTTACGGCGGGCAAAGTGGTTTGAGGCTATAGGTGGCGAGTTGCGGATGGTGGGAGGCGGATCCCGCTGGGTGTTTGAGGAATAGGGAGAAGGGTAAAAGTTTTCTTGGTCTTCGATTTCCATGCTCTCGCCCTCGCCCTCACTGTCTTCTGGGGGAAGATTGACCGGGATCGTGATCTTGCGGACGTGGCTTTCGACGATTCCGAGGAATTCCTCTTGCGTCAAGAGGAGTTCAGGATCGATAGGGATGCCAAAGATATTATCCATGCTAGTATTATTAGGCTTTGATGGATCCCAGTCGAGATCATGGCCCACTTCGCCGTTCTGCGATGGTCGAGCATCCGGGAATAAGGTCCTTCTCTCGGGCTCGGGCTGCATCGTCAAATCGATGGAAGAGGCGACCTTAATGATGGGGGGGCGGGAAGGTCCGTCGGGAGGGAAGAGCATTCCAGTATTACCACCGAGAAGTTCATCTTCATCATCCTCAAGATCGAAGAACCCGTAACTGCTTCCACCCTGGCTCGGGCTTCTGTGCTTCCCATTACATGGCGGTGCTCTCGAAGGAGTGAGTGATAGTTCCTTTTTGAGGATAGTTTCTGTGTTATCCTCCGAGTTTTCCATTGTGGTATCCCCCTCAAAATCGATTTCTGGCTCTGGCGTCTTCTGGAGTTTAGGGGCGTTTATGTGAAGAGTGGCAGGAGATGGTTTGCTCGACCCAAACAAGTCTTCAAAATCAAATCCCTGTGGAGGCGTAGGGGGGGTTGTAGAAGCCTTTGCCATTATCATTGAGAATACTGCCTTCCTCTCCGACTCAATTTCCTCGAACATCTTGTCCAAGGACTTGGCCTCTAAGGACCTGGACTCCTTCTTTACCGGCGACATGATCTCGTCAAAAAGGGCAGAAGAATCTTCAGACTGGAACAACATGGCCTGTTCAGAGTCCTTGAGGTCAAGCAATTTAGTTTTGACAGCACGTGGGGTCTTGCGACTCAACAGGTTCGTCTCCATGTCCATTCCCAGCTCATCCTGATCGCCATCTACTTTCACATAGTTTGCAACTTTGACTCTCTTTGGGAGATTTTGTATTCCGAGCTTTGATGGCGGCGGGTGGTCAATCGCACTAAGGGTTGTGAGAGGCTCAAGTTTGAAGCTGCCTTTGATCGGACTAGCTCTGAAACCGGGAATCGATACAGGAACAGGGCGTCTGGCCGGTGATGCCAAGGCTGAGCTAGACAATCCCGATGGCTCCAAGGTCTTCTTTGAGAGGTTGGCCTTTGTGGGTCGGAATGGCGACATAGGCGGTCTCCTTGCCGGGGAAGAGATCAATGAAGCAGAGATATCAAGAGGTTTGTTCTCGTTTGAATCCATGCTAACGGGTTTGGTTGCAGTCCCACCAGCACGTTTGGGCTTAGCTGTAAGCTTTGGGTGATGCGGACTTGATAGCTCATCTTCTGATCCGTCGTCCGGAAGCTCTAGACCCTTGATAGGGACTCGTCGAGCCTTCGACGGAGACAAGGCGGGTATCGGATCAAGGATAACTGTGGAGGGGGTCACAGTTGGCAACCGGAGCTTAGTAGCCGGTACCCGAATAGGCTTGACCGACAATGCACCCATTGATGTAGACATGAGTTCGTCGGTGTCGAGATGGCCGTCTTTCTGCAAGGGAATGAGATTCTCTTTGTCCTCAAGTAATTTTTGAGGGCTAGCTACAAATGCCACCTTTTTCGGCACTTTGGCCACAGCTGGAGTGGGTTTCTTCGCAGTGGCAGAAGCGGTTTTCTCAGACTTGCGTTTCGGGGCGGCTTTCACTCCACGAACTAGTTGAGGGGCTGGACGATCCGTCTTCACAGTCCTCTTGGAGGCCCTTGTGGCCCTAATCGGTGGTTCGAGTTCATTGGAACTGGCCGTCTCCGCGAGAGCTTTTCGTTTCTCGGACGTCCTCTGGGACTTCCCCAGTTTCTTGCTCTCAGCGGGGTAGGCTTCTGCCTTTGCTCTTGCACGAGTGAGGTATTTTCGGGGTTGAGGCTCAGCCATAGCGGTTTAGAAGGAAGAGGAATGTGTCAAGGTGCGATTATTTCACGAAATAATGGAATGTTTGTGATGATTAGGGTGGTATGGGGGGGTTGTTGGATTGGGGGAGTGGGATTGGGGGAAAAGGGAAGACGCGGGCGAAGTTGAGGATTGTTATTCCAAACAAACCCCGTTACCGTAGCAACTGATGCAGGCTCCATCACCCGGATGTTGCCGAGAGATCACATGACCCAATAAGCTAGCGACTTGGCAGTCGAGTGGTGCTTGCGCATTGCAAGAATTTCCTGAAATGTGGACTTTGGCTTGGCGCTAGCCCCGGTGTGGCCATCTGATAAAAAGTGCCAAGTCTAGCTTCCACATTTCCGGAAACTTTTGCAATGCCCAAGTATATCGGGGTATCTTGTTGGCTTTGACTTTGGCATGCTCGGGCGCTGTTAGAACTGTTTCGGAGGAAAGGCAAATACCGGTATTGGGACTTGTGGGGGATTTTGTATGGGAGGGGATTACTCGAGTGCTCGAGTAGCGGCGGAATTACACAAACACCCTTAAACCATCTCTTGTAGGAGCTAAATTAGAAAAACTTTGAGAAATACCCAATTCAGTTCTCATTTCCCAAACAGAGTAATTACGCACAAACAACCGGCAGTCCCAATGCTTTACTCCTCCCATGACGTCAATTGCTACTAATGGTGGGCGAAGAGCTGAGTTATCGTGACCAGAGGGAAGGCCTAGTGATGCACGATTTTAAGAGTAATTCCAATCAGGCTTTACCTGTTCGCATGTTTTCAAGTACTTGAACAACCTTTTTAACCCCTGGGGCGCAAAGAATAAATGGTAGAACAACCCAAAAGTCCCCAAATATCGTGACAGATCCGCTTCAATCCATCCAGGTTCAGATTCCATTAAACCTTTTTGATTATCTTCAGCAGATTAGAAAATTCGATTTGGAAATTCTCAACCTTTTTCTCTATACACTTGGTATAGCTTCACTTGTCTCCTGCACAGTGAGCAACACTCGAGAATTCTACGTCTACTCCAGAGTCCTCCAGAGCAATCAGAAGTTGAACCGTTTGTGCTGTAAGCTTTTACCAACATCCTTGCATCTTAGACAACCTAATAGTGCTATTAATAAGTGGCATGCTAAAATACCTGACAGTGCTTCTTGATATAAGCCAACTTCGATACATTTACTCCTCAGCGCACATACCGGATGCTTACATAAATAGCCTCGCTTTCCTCACTGTGCTTGTCCCAGTAGCGCCCTTGAAGGAAACCCAATCGCAGTGGGACTTCAATGCCCCAGATGTTCTGTGGGGACTTTTACTCTAGCTCCCCCATCACCCACGCGGTCTAGAACGAGACGACCGCTGATATCGGGTATTATATCATTCGGTAATTGCTCTCAGATCACCCACCTAGGGGCATACTGGTCCGTCGTGCTGCGGTAGTTAGTTTTTGTCTTTGGCCTGGTGTCTCTGGAGTGGACGGCGTTCTCTTCCTGACTGTTCCTCCTGAGGTGGGTTAGTTGGTATCATAAGTTTATCGATTCTCACCTAGGTTCGAGAACGGAGTTGGTTTCTGCAACTCGGGATTGGTTGCACGGAACCGCAGTCGTTTCACCAACACCGGCGCACCCACTTCAAACCCCCGAGCAGTTTTGCGTCTATCTCTTTGTTCCTGGTATTTACTCAGGTGCGCACAGAACTTGGAAAGGAGATGTGTGACTAGTGGGTTCAAAAATTTTACCGGCACTTGGTTTATAGTTCGAACGGATATCACGAGTAGCCAATAGGGGGGCCCACACCCTGTCATTCTGAAATTTTCGGAAATCGATTTTGACAACCAAAACCGAACTTTCGTTTTCGAGTAACTTACCGCACCAGACACAAAAATGGGAATCTTCACCCCGCAAAATCTTAGCCTTCTCGCTTTGCAAAAAAATGGGGAAATTTCCTGGAAGCCTTAGAGTCATCTAGATACTATCGTATATATGTGACAAGCTCTGTTAATTAATGCCCATGGTGCAATACCAGAAATAATGATAGTGGGTAAAAGGCACTTCTGATTTTATAAGAGTTTCCCCTATAGAAGGTGCATTGCAACAATATCCAATTGAGAGCCTAAGCCTTTGGTCCTCATGATGGAGTGGGAAAATTCTCATAATTAAATTTCTCTATCATATATTGAATATGTTCCGTCTCAGCCGTCAAAGAGAGTTGAGCATTGTATTAATGTTGCCTGAATATATTACTCGTCCTAAATTCGCAATAACTTGATCTCGCAATATCCTCTCTAACTTGAGTTTTCAGGAGCGATCCTGTATTTATGAATAAAACATCAGTCAAGTTCCCCAAGGGAAGGCCATCGCACGAGTGATTTCTTGTGATAACAGATTACCTGCCCATATGGATGTCTCAGCCTTCTGCCCAATTCCTCCTAATTTCATGTATCCCTTTGAGCGAGCCGCTGAGTGCCATACGCAAAGACCTCAAAGGGTCGCAATTGGAAAGTAATTGCTCCCAAGCGCTTTCCTCTCAAGAGACCAAGAAGTGCGAAACAATAAGCCCCGGCAGGAGCTTGAGTTTTGATCGAGTATCACAATACTGGACGGATCTTGTATCTTTTGTTCGCTACAATGCGTATTTGTCTCTTGCTTCCTCTGAGAGGTGGATAATACGCGGTGAGAGGCCGTGGAAGGTGGTTTCCAAGGTTAATGACTGCCCTCAGATGAATATTCTGATTTGGTACTAGAATGTCTATATAGCATTCGGAATTACCGGTTGCCACTCCGAATCAGAGGGGGTTAAAGAGAAAATACAGATCTCTCGCTAATTTTTTTCTCACCCTTCCCATCATTGCCCGAAAGCGCGCACTAGTCACCCCTGATATCTCCGATTCCGAACCTCGCTCCTCAGTGCACGGCCCAGTGCCGGACCCTACCGCCTCTCAGCAGAACTAGTCAGTCCCTCAGCCTTGTTGACCGAGGTTAAGCCTTCAATCCCCAAGTTCCCATAGGGCAGGATCTCTTGAATATTGTGCCTAACATGATGGATCAATCAATGACAAGTCCCAATGAAGAGAATTGAGCTCCTAGAGTCCAGCAAACCCCGCAAGGGTCAATTGATTCACAATGCCTCAACCATTGCCCCAGCAGGTATCACATAATATAGCACTGGGAATTTATACTCATCGTGGTGGAAGGCTCACCTCTCGCCAAGCGCTGGGGAGTGCAGAAGCTCTGTATTCCCCCGGATATCTTCATTGAAAAGTTGTCTCTGATCCGAAATAGGGAATGGTGCTCCACAAGCCCACGACTAGCACAGGATAAGGGATGAAGCCATCAGTAATGTTACCTCAGGTCAACAAGTCTGAGAACTATCATGATCCAGGGGAAGAACCCCGAGAATCAAGACTCCACAATGCGCAACTTGACTGAAATTGCGCTATTCTGCTAAAGACAAAATTGTAACTAACCTACAGCCAGGAAATCACATAACAATTACGCCCACTATCAGTAGCCGTTCACCCAGACAAACCACAAAGTGACTACCCCCACTGCGCTCAAAACAGGTTGTGAAAAGGCCCCTGGTATAATACAGATAGGCAGTTGAAAGATATTATGTATCCCTACATTGGTAAGCGCACAACAGGAGATCACTGCAAGTGATTTTTATGACTTCTGACCATCTAGTTCAGGGCGCTATATCCAGCTCTAAAGTCGGGAGTCGTCAGTTAGCATCAAGTTCTGGTCTTTTAAGACTCTGACGAAACATTAGAGTATCAAAGTAAGAGTTCTTCCGGTTGGTTTGGCGGGCTATCTAAAACCGAAATTAGGTGGTTTGATATCAAGAAAATCATGGATGAATCGGTAGATGAGTATGGTATGCTTCCTGAGGCTTGAATTACACACAGTGGTTCTTCACCCTATCATAGGGGAGGGCCGAAGTGGGTAATCTATGGATTAACAGCGGTCCCTGTTTTCCAGGTGGCCAGGGAGCCCATCTCCCCAGTACCGTAAGTACTCGAGGGCAAAAGAAATATGCCAGGAGGTTGAAATTCCCCATCCGGTATAGGGACAGAGAAATCACAGCGAACTCAGCTCTCAGTTGAGACAAAAAAAAAATGTAAATAATATAATAAAAATAAATATTATACAGCGTCTTGCTAAGAGAGGTAATCACAATGTCCTAGCTCATTTCTCCTACGTCTGGGCACTGCATTCACTGTAATATTCCAACCTCCAAACGGTTGTTATGCATGTCAATGCCCACCAGCCTTGGTATATTCTTTGCGATCAAAATCAGGGGATCCATTGCCAAAAGAGCCAAAAACAGGAGTACCTGAACCAAGACATCTAGAACTAATGATAGTTCTAGTTCAGATTCATAATGCAACTCATTTCCCACCATGCAGCGAGCGATACGTTGTGCTTCAACCGGTCGGTCACATTTTCCAGACACATACCGTAGACTGTAGCCACCGAGAGTCCAATAAAAAAAAACCCCCCAAAATACCTACCCTCCATGCAAGCTTTGATGCGGTCTCACACCAGTCGAACCCCTGAGTCAGAGACTACAAATCAGATACTGAATCACAACCTCCCAACTACAAAATACCTATCCGCTCGCTGGCCTACCTTGATGCATAAGCACAATCTCTCTAGAGATTTCACCGGGCTTATATGCTGCATAGCCACCGTGGAATTTCATCCCCACCACCCCAAGCGCCCAATTCCCATCCCTTACGGTGAGGAGAAAAAAGTTTCACCAGCGGTAAGAGTGGAATTGCTAACAAGCGATCAACGTTCTACGGTACGGTATCTATCTCTGGGACTATTTCACGTTTATGCGGCCCTCTGACCCGTTCAAGTGGGTTTTTGCGAGGCGCTGCTTATCAGAGTGGTCTGCCGCCCCCAAGTGAACTTCGCATTTAAATCTCTACCTCATGGTGATTTATTGAGCCCCATTGATGATCCGGTGTTCATCTTTTCTATTGGTGGCGGGTCAGGACTCGGTTTGAGCTTTGTCCCGATGGGGAACCGGAGGTCTCAACAGGCGGGTTAGGAAGCGGGTCAAGTTTGGAGGTCCAACCCCGAGGGTTTAGGAGTTGTGCTTCAACGTATAGTGGGTATACACATTATACCAAAGATTTGGCGGAGAGAGGTCCAATAAGTCCTTTTAGGCACTCGATAGAACTGTTCAACTTTAATCTTCAAAATCACAATCTATACCCATACGGATTGTCTGCAGTTTTGAATATACCCAGTCATTCGCTTAGCAGCGTAAGTGTCAACATATGCGATGTCGGAATTGAATACCTACACAATTTTTCGGGGTGCCCAGCTGGTGAGTTTTCGATCTTGAAGCCTTGGTTAGTCCATTGGGTCTTGTTCCATCTTAGTCTCAGACACCGCTTGGGGGGGGATCTGGCACTTTTCGGTGACGAAATATATTCACCTTTTTCGCCTTGAGTCAAATCTCACCCGACGTGTCAAGTCACCGACAAGCCATCAAAAGCAAATACCCGCCCCCAGCACTGATTGTCAGGGGCCTTCCCGCACCCGTTCAATTGCCCCCATCCTCCAGTGTGGGACTAGGGGCTTAGTCTCCGAGTGATTTCACGTGAACTTTTCAAGCGCAACCCCGGTTAGAGATACCAAAGGGATTGGGAAGAACCCCTCACTCCTAGATAGAAGATGCTTAGTCAATGGTAGCCCAGGTATTCCCGATCAAATTCTCAATAAATCCTCAAAATAGAGACGTTCTCGAACACTGACCGGCTGTCGGTCCTGGCTACCTATCTACGAGTACGATACTTATCTACGCCCCCCCCCTCCCGCCTGCCACCGCTTCCATGAGCCTCTCACCCATCAGGTCCAAGATCTGCTCCATCCCTCCCAGCTAGCCACGCGCATCTGAGTCCCTTATTCCTACACTTCTCTCGACGTTACAAGCGAACCGCGACCACCCGCACCAATGTACCGCACGGTACTCGAGTACTAAAAAAAAACAAATAATAATAAACCCCAAATATCCTCTGCACTTTAGGGAAACCGCCTCTGCCGAGAAAGTGTTGACCAAGCATTACAGTTTAGACTGGATACGAACTGCGGAAATAAGCACAGATCGCACCCCCCCCCGGCTACCGTACCGTTTCCTGTCCTTCCCCACTTCCTTCGTTTCTTCCCTCTTTCCGTTCTTCTTTCCTTTTTCTAAATTCGCCCTCACGTTACCGGGCTCGGTATCGCGGTTTACTTGTACTTTCTTTTCTTGAAAAGGCTGATGGGATGTCCGCTGAAATAAATACGGTATACTCGTGCGGTACGGGGGAAGGGAGGGGTGTCCGTCGATAGGGAGGCTGGACAATCCTGAGTGGGCTTGGACATGGTAAACCTCCTTGGCCTAAGCATGCATGAACTCGAACATCTCCGGGCGGGGGCGGGGGGCCCTCGTCGTTTTGATAGCTTTCTCTTTTTTTCCTCCTATCGTACTCAAGTAAATAATATCGCACATCAATTTGTAAAGTACAAGCTCTAAGCTTCAGCTACAGCAAAATGCATCCAACCCTACCGCAGAAGTGTTTACAATAAACCTCCTTGGAAATTGTGTGTAACCCTGTTGATCTCCAACCGGACGATCTGGGACTATGACGACAATCAAATGACACCGTGCTTGTTCCGACTGATCAGATACGGTAGACCAGGGAGGGAATCCCGAAAGCATGTTAGCTTAAACCAACAACGACATCTCCCCGAGATGAAATATCATCACAGCCTCGAGCGCTTCAGACGCAAACCTGATAGAATAAACCCCAACTCACAGCAAACATTCACCGAAATACCCACCCGGTCCCTAAGCTAAGCTAATAAAAAATCCTCACTATTGACATTCCATCAACACGGTGAATCACATTCTTCTATCCATGTTATAGCAGGCGTCGAGTCAATCTTTGATCCTTTTATTATTATCATTACCCATTTTATGTTCTACGTACATAACATTAATCCCAACTCGAAGCAGAGTATATAGAACCGGAGCGGGCAAGGTCAACAGATTAATAAACG
>QFET01001257.1:0-17255 GCA_003316355.1 Tuber calosporum | reverse complement strand
AAACACACAAGGTTGGTGAAACGTCAAGTAGTACCTGAACCATTGATCGGAGGAGAAAAAAGGAGGGACCGGTGACTCCGTGATGCTCATTCATTTATCCGTCCGTTCCTCTAGCGTAGCGAATCTAATTCTACGCCTCGCTCTTCTACGGGAAAATCTCCCTCCCACACGCTTGCTTGTTTTAGTCGGTTATTGTAGTCGAATCGATTGAGAGGGGGTGATGGGAGAGTGGATATTGAAATATCTGGGCGGTTGTCAGTACGGTTGGGATATTACTGAATCTGCCGATACTGAATGATACTTTGCCCGCGATCCCAAATTCCCGGAGCACACTTGGCGGGTCATGTATGTACGATACTTCCATCTCGGGGTCGAATTTTCCAGAAGTCGGGGGGTAGGGAGGTTACTATATACGGTATACCAATAGCAGAGTGCTTCTGGTGAGTTGAAACGGGTGATAACTGGTGATCTCCTCCAAGGGTCTCTCCACGACAACAAACTCCGTGGTTAAAGATAAATCATACCCACCGGCGACAAAAACCAGAGATGGTTATAAATCCCCAACACAAAAGAGTGGTAAATGGATCCAGTGATAAAAAAAAAACCCCCCGAATTTAGCCAGTTATCATACTGATTAACCCATGTGAATGATAATCTTACAAATCGCGGGGGGGGGGGAACCCGGAAGAACCAAAACCCACCCACCCCTGGCGACCAGAAGGAGTTTCCATTTCCCAGATTCTCTGTCGGGCGGAGATCCCTGGAACGCTGTACTTGTACCATCATACAAGTACTACCGTAGTACATATGAGCTTTTCCTCGGTCAGTACGACAGTGTACTGTACCGGAGATAGGCAGGTGCCACAGTTGGTGTGACATCTTGGTGTGGCCGAGTTGGGCACTATCTAATCTATCGAAACAGGACATCAAGTGCCGTTCCCGACCACCCCTACCAACCACATAGAGTACATTACCGTAGTCTACATACTAGTCCCAGGCAAGAAGTATCCGGCAATAGGAGTCGTGAGTTGCGATATGAACGGCTGTTTCCTCGCTATATATATTTTGCGGGTCAATGGTTGAGGATGCTTCTTGCTTATGTACGACAAGTACAGTACTTTTCCAGAATCTTGAAAGCGTTAGGATTCTGCAGTGATGTGAATACGGGTTTGTGCCTTACTGTAATGTGTATGATACGAGGAGGGTAAATGAGAGGATTGAGAATATCGAAATGGATCATTTAGATCTATCGGTAGTCCGCAGTTAGCAATGAACGTAAGAAGTTAATCTGGGGTGAAAAAAAAAAAAAAAATCAAGAGAATAGATACCTTCAGTTTGGACTCCATAACCAGCAGCACTTTACTTGCCCATTCCACGAGCCAGTATCCAGAAATCTTGGCACGGTTCAGGTCTAGGAAACGCCAAGCTCCCCGCATATACTATACCCCTAGCACAAATACTTGTGCCATAGTCTATCAACCGCAGATCAGAGGTCTCCCAGATTCCAGGTAGTACAAAAAAAAAAACGGGTTCTCTTGGGAAAAAAAAATAAAAATAAAAAATAAAAATAATAGATTCCCAATTCGGGCGCTAAAAACGGTTATTGTTGACATCTGAGCCTCGGACATTGCAAGTTCCGAGCGGGTATTAGTAGGTAAGATGGCGAGAAAGTCTCTTCTATCCTTGCTCGTTGATCGTCCGGGAAGAAGTATGATACGAGTATTCGAGAATACGAGTGTGAATTTGTGAGACGCACGGACTTTTCGCCATACAGTACCGTATATTTTTACGGGTCCCCCTGTTTTTTCGAATAGTGCTTCTTGCTTGTACTGTATTGTGCCACATGGACTGGTATTAGCGTTCGGGGCAGAGCCGCTGAAAAGGTCCACCACTCTTAGCTCCCCTTCTGTACTGCACCTTCATACCCAATCCAAGGATTCGTCGAGGGAGTGGCTCTCGAACCCATCGGGGTTCTGCCTACAAGTGCAAGCTGTTGCACTTACTCGTACTGTACAGTAGCATCGTCAGAGGGTTGCACCACCTTTGTTTTTGCACCCATGTCCCCGGTGGTCCTCGATATATCTGGAAAGAAGAGTCTAGGAGGAGGAGGGGGGATTAGTATTGGCATAATATTGAGCGTTTCGTTTGTATGCTTTGTCGATACACCGGTATTCCCAATTTTAATTTAACTTTTGTGGCAAGCCTTTCCTTTTCTCATTCTTTTCATCATAGTTTTGCAGTGGCGGTGTGATCGAGAGAGAGAGAGAGGGAGAGAGAGATATCAAACCCTCATTGTGAGTTCCTTACCGGGCGCTTGACACACTTGGCCCTTGACTCGCCTTCGAGTTGCCTTCTGAGAAGAATATACGGTAGGCTAAGTTAGGTGATTTCGAGATTTGTGATTGACTAACTAACTAACTAAAGTAGCAATATGCGTGCCTTCGATTTTAATCTCCATTCTTCTGGGATTGGATGGGGAAATTGTACCGCACTATCCCGAAGGGCCTCTCAACGGTATACAATACTTCCGAGAGTAAAAATACAAGTACTATATCCTGATGGCCCAAAACCTCTTTCTGCCCCTACCGTGCTCTTCAGTAAAAAGTAAACTCTCCTGACAATAAAATACACTTGATGCCGTAACGCGCTACAGTAGGAAACCTTCCTCCCCCCCCCTCCCCCCCTGGTCTCTCGTCCACACTAGATATATAAGACTCGGCAAGGAAGGCGGTCAACAAGATCGTAGTGCAATTCGCATCCGCAGTGCAGAAATCCTACAGCCAGTCAGCGCACCTACCATTCTTTTTAATCTTATTTTACTTTTTTTTTTACTTTTTTTTTTCCCCATTCAAGTCAACCCCAAACCATTTCCGAGAAAGAAAGAAAAAAAAAAAAAAAATTCGGCCTCTTCTAGATCGAAGCTTAGGGTAGGGCGAGTTGCATTTTGTGATGGGTATCGTACCCTGATCGCTGTGGTGCTCCTTGAAGAGTTGGCTAGCAGAGCTTACAGAGCTGCAAGGAGGAAGGAGGGAGTCCCTGAATAGGTATTTGTTAACTCGCCATGCCGTGTCACTTACCGTATCTACGGTATACTGCTGGTGTGTCTGTGAAGGAAGGAAAGAAGGAATTTCTCCAGAGAGAGAAGAGAGAGACCGAGATGAAAGTATACAAGGCGCTCCCCCCAACCTACAACCTACAACCTACATACCGATTCTGTGAGATACCCACGACAGATACAAGTGTATAAATTATCCATGCACGAAATGCGAAACACCTACTACCGGCCTTCGATCCCCCCCCCCATCAAACTCCCAATTTGGAATATAATAAGATGAGAGCTCAACCGGATGCCAGGGTCCCCTTCGTGGGAGTGATCGAGTGACCGTGTGTAGCAAAAGCGATTTTATCCGATACCGTACATGTATTCCATCCCCGTTGATTAATCGAGTAACGGTACGGTATGTGTACAAGTACAATATGTACAGTACCGTATCAGAAAAGAATTCATGCCTGTCATGTCGGCCGGCATAAGCTTCTTTCTAAAAACACCTTTTCTTCCACGGTGCGATGGCTGCATCGAGACCGGGTGATAGGATGACTAAATAAAGAAAGCGTTTAAAGATGCAAGACTAAGAGGGCTTCGTTTCTCACCCAGGTGTTGGTGTCATCGCTTGATCGGTTTTACTAAGCTAAGTTTATACGGCACAGTACCCGGCCATAAGTCGATATGGATTGGTAAAATCTGATTTGGCCCCGGGGGTGGTGAGGCGCACCCCTTCCTTCCTGGTGGCTTGTCCGAGATTATAATAACTCGCTGTGTATCATCACGTGATTTAGCTGGAGGGAGGGAGGGAGGAAGAGAATTATTTGCTTGTTTTCCCCCCACATGACCTCCAGTTTGCCAGGCTTAGCTCGGTTCATATTAGCCTAGCTCGGCTTACCTGTCTTACCTTCTTCCCTATCATACTCGTACGAGTACAGGTTGTCTTCGTTCCAGGAAAGAAGTACTGTACTCTGCTCGGAAGCAGGGGTCTATTTTGTATCGTACTTGTATGAGCGCTCGGGCTGGCAGAGATATTCTACCATAATACGGTATCTCCTCAATCCCTATTTCCGGGTACTTCTCCCAGGGCGAGTGTTGACGTGAGGCGCTTTATTCGGCAATGCGATACCCTTTGGCACCATTGGCTACAGTACTGTACTCAGGATCGAGCGGGATGCAGGTCACAGGGGCTTAGTGAACATGAATGAGGCCACAAAATGGTAACGTACAAGTAGGTGGGTAGTATAGGCTAACCAGGCAGTCCCCCCCTCCCTCCCTCCCTCCCTCTCGGGTCCCAAATGTGACGGGGAAATCCTCCGGGATTTCAATTATCCCACCCACAAGAATAGAAAGACGTACTGTACGGTACTGTACTCACTGGATCTAGCATACAGTAGAGCGAGAGAGCATCAAGGGATTTCAACATATTCGGATACCGGATGAATCGAGTTCCCACAGGAAGCCGTTTCGGTATGCGGTTCACCTCATCACCATCTCAACGACCAAGACCCAGTCAGGGAAAAAAAAGGCGATCGGAATATCATGACACCGAGCGACGTAAGATGGATTACCTGGTCAGCGAGCGCACCTGCACGAAATAGGCTTAAGCTTTATCCTCCCCCACCATCCCCCCACAAAATCCAGCCCGGACCATTTGCACATCAGTCAGAATTGCATATTCTCGGAAAAGCTAACCCAGTTATCAGATAATACATGTATAATAAACGGTGAGGACGGGGGGGGGGAGAGTGGAGAAGGTAAAGACCAAGATGAGAATAGAAAAAAAAAGTCAAACACATACGGTATTCACCTACGAGTAGTCCCTACGTATGTCTCGGGGAAAGACAAAGACCCGTGATAACGTGCTCACACACATATGTACTATACAAAACCGTACAAACGTACCGGTACTCGTACACGAGTGATCCAGTGTGATACCTTGTCATGTCTTACTTGGGACCCAACGGGCTTATATTCTTGTCACGACGTGATTTATCGAATGACCAGGTGGTTTCATAGGAAGCGATCAGTACTCTACGAGTACTCGAGTACTCCAGCCAAGGATTAAAAGGAAAGGAAGCATGGGAGAAAAAGAAAAAGAAAGAAAGAAAGAAAAAAGTATGCTAAACTTAGATCGCCGATGGTAGCACTGCCTTCTTTCCCGACCACACCTGTCTCTGGTCTCCTGCGTCTTTTTTGTTGTTGGATCCTAAAGAATTCGACAGCCCACCCAGAAAGACGAGCGAATCACTAGGGCTGGATCGATACGGATTCCTTAGGAGTGAGCTACGGTAGCAGCCCTTTGATTTGGATTTTGCTTTTTTATATTTTTGTTCAAAAAAACTTCCCCCCCTTCCCATTTATTCCATCAGTTCCAACTACTCGTAGACGAGAATGTCTCTGTCAACAGCGAAAGGTTTAGGAGGAAACCAAAAAAAATATTTTGGGTCAATACAGTACTTGTACATCGGACATCCCCTCCCCCACATTTTCAAGCCCTCTCGTTTCAGATATGCACTTTGCACTTTGAACCCGCCTCAGGTTCCAAAAAGTCCGGGGGCTTTTTTTTTTTTTGTCAGACCAGATAGGTAGCTCCTTTGGGGTGGACTTATTTTTCACTATAGATAGCAAAGGCATACGTGATCCGGTGCGTGACTCAGCCCTCTGGGGAGAGTTAGACATCGGTCTTGCGGGATATGCCGTTCGATTGGAAAAGAGGATCAAGTCCCCAAATGACCGCCCCGTGTACCCTACTCGTATGCAATACCGGTATCGCATTTAATATGCAAAGAGCTAGATCGTGATCACGATGAGTCTTGGGCTGAAAAAAAGAAAAAGAGAGAGATAAAAAAGCCCAGTGGTGTCTAACGATGAAGGAGAGATGACCAGTTAGTGAATGGGTGGGCTTTCCATAGGGAGACACAGGTGGTGTTGACACTGGCCAAGGGCGAATGCTTGGCGACCCGGTCCGTTGATCCCACCTGGCCGAGGTGTCAGTAAAAGCCGTGAAACCAGGCCTGGAATTGGGGCTCTGAATACCAACTTCCACCATACCTTTATGCCCTTGTGGGGTATGATTTCGCAGACAAGCTCTTTATGTATAATATCAGCGAGAGCGGTTCCAAGAAACCTGATGATCTGCAACTCTATGACCTCTCGAAGGGACCGAGCAGGATAAGCCGGATATTCATTGGGATTTCATGACCTCTTGCAGCAACATTACTAATAACTTCCCACCACCTGGGTCAGACTGATCAAACTCACAATTTCCGATGAGACGCACCAGTGCCCCTGAGCCAAGGGTTGGCACCCGTTTGCCCTTTCTATAGGGCTGCACTAGCTATTCCGGAAAGGGTGCCAGAATCATCCTGAACTTTGTGGAGATGCGCGAGCTTTCGCCAGGGTACCGTAAGGTGTTGTTTAGGGAACTGGCCTTGTATCATATAAACGGTTGGTTTGACAATCGAGGCAACTTGAGCAGGTATGATATAAGTTGAAACGGGAATATTGGGCATTTTTTTTGTGGGGACCCGGGGATGCTTGCAACCGAACTGATACAAAAATAAAAAATAAAATATAATGATTCGAGATGATAATAATAATTATTATGATTCATTTTCTGTTAACTCTCTATGTAAAGAACAACTGCACGATTAAACAAAAGGTTAAAATTAATTTTTCAAGACTAGTAAAATTCAATTATGATCCTGTTACAAAAAAGTAGGGAAAAGCCAGAAAGAGAGGTAGAGCCTTGTTTATATACTATGAACATATCCTCAACTGTTTACTTTATCCGTCCCATGCCAGCTATCTGTCCGAACCTTCTTCTCTTAAACGATACCACTATATACAATCACTAGTACCCTTATATATCCCACAAGCCCTTGGAAATTTACAAGTTAGTGTGATCCAACTTCCCAGATCTTAACTCAGTTGAAACAAAACAGTATACTTGTAAAATAATGGATAACATGTGACACTGTCTATGAATAGCAATAATGAGAGCAAAAATCTGTGAAATCATTGAAGAGGAATAGTTAAACAATAGTTAAACTATTCTATCAGGAGGATCAACTTTATAGTGTCATGGAGAGAGATGTTGATATTCAGGATAAGGCTTGAAATGCCATTAATTATTAGTTCTTTTCAGTGGATACCTTCCATATCTTGTCCGGAGTCTCTAGTGCCTAACAGACCTGGTGGTGTTCACAAACGTCATGCTTTTGCGAGTACTGGAATCCAATGCACGGCCCTCCTTAAGCCTTTTACAGCACCCCTCGTCAATATACGAGTACAGTAAATTTATTCATGCCTTTACACAATACGTGCATGACCCCTCGGATTCAAAGAACATATTTCGTTTGCGGTTACCGTACTGTAAAATTGCTACCCCCCAATGTTCCTCTATGTAAGAAAACATTGTTTCAACTTATTTCATTCCCTATTTTTTTTACTTTTTTCCCCCTCATCTTGCATTTGTTGCACTTATCTCATGATCACAAAGCTGCTCATTACCTGTTTTGTGTATGCGGTCGATGATCCCTCCCTACCTTAGCGCGACGCTAAAAGTGCCTGAACGAGAATACAAGTTAAGTGATATGTTTAGTTCGGAAAGCTAAAGGGATTGCGGACACTGGTTGAAGAGATTCGGTGAGCATATCGTGGTTCTTCCCGGATGCTCTTCATCTCTGAACCCGGTAATCACAGGACCAGCAGAGATACAGTGCTGTGTTTCACGGGCTTTTGCCCTATTACTCCGCAATACAAGTATCATATATACCATATTATTTGCCAGCCCCTGGGGGGTGACCTGCTTCCTCCCGTTTGGGGCCTGTTTGGATACAGTACAGTACAACCGTTCCGTTCAGTTCCCGCATAGAGTACAAAGTGACCGTCGCAAAAAGGAACGGAATATCGTATCTGAACGTGCCCTTGAATTTGAGTGATTAACGTGCTCGTGTTGCCTACCGTGGGTTTGATGAGACAATTAACGGTTTACCAGTGCACTAGATTCGCACTCTGGATTGCCCAATTCCCTCACTTTCCCTGTCGATCACAAGTGAAGAAACCAGGTAAATTAACTACGGTACCTATTTACTCGAGTAAACGTTTATCTCCTAGACCGCTGAAATTGGAAGAAATTTTGTCCTCTTTTCGTCTGAGAAACGGGTTAATAAGCAAATTTTGTTGATCACTGTGGGTCCGCGGTGGGGAAAACTTTAGACTGCAGTTGATATTTGCTGTATTTACACCATTGCTGGTACCGTATTGGCTGTATGGTCATGGCTACGTTCGTCATTGCTAAAGGATACGAGGTACATACCCGTAGTGGGTTACCGTAGCCACATCTCCCCCTCTTTTGGCACTGGCAGACACAAAAATTTCCATAACCTCGGCTGTCTAGGAGACGGCTTGGCACCTCTATCCTTTTTATCTTTACGCACTTTAGAAGTGCAGTATTGAAGGCTTTGGAGCAGCCCGACAAATATATATGGCGCCGAGTACCGTAGCCTGACTGCCATGATAGTTGGAACCACTTTACCGTGGTGTTTATTGGATGCTGTAAGGAGCTTTAGTATCGTGCCCGCAGGGTGTCAGAGATTCAGCTCTTTAGTCAATTATTGGTTCTATGAATTGAACACCTTCAGAGTTGGCCCCCCCCGAAGCACCTTAGCTATTGTATCAATTAGAAAGCGCCTCATGTCGGAATCAGCAAGATTTCCTTATGAGGGGGAAGTCCTCGTGGTTTTAGGTTACGGCTCAACTTTAGATCGCCAGTCATTCAGCTTACATACTGAACGTGTTTCTCCTAGAGAAGCCGTTTGGAAGATAGCTCTGTCATACCTGGTGGGAGATGCACGGATTGCCCTGAGTATCTCCCAGGATGAAGATATTGTTGTGCAATTATTTATTTAGCCTTGCAATAGGGGAATGCCTTATATACCAAGGAGGGTAGAAGCGGAACATGTCCAGAAACCATCCAACATTTGCCGATGGCACTTTGAACGACCCAAAGCAGGAGGAACAGGGAGAATACTACGATTTCCTTCTGAGATTCGCCGGCGAAATATGTCCCTGCTTTTTTTTTCTTCTCTCCCTTTTTACTATCTGTGGAGTGATGCCTACATACCTCTATAAGCAAAGATTAAAGACCAAAATACATTATCGGATCCGCGTTACTGGACTGGCTCAGTTTTGATCACTCATCTGCCGAGTTGGATTGAAAAAAGCTGTATAGTATGTGTTCTTTAACACCAGCTCACTTTAAACCCTAGTCTGTAGATGCGGGTATCATACCTGCTTTGGTTCCATATATCGGAGGATATCCGGGTGTTTTTCCCCTGACATCAACCCTGAAACCCTGCCACGCAAATGAGGCCATCGCTGGTGGAGTTGAAATTCTCCCTCTTCCGAGTTGGCCGGTGTCGTTTCTTTCACAAGATTTCGCTCTGCATGTATCGATCAAGTGGTCATGCATGTCGCCGCCGGGACTGAATGATACCGCTACGTTCACTCTAGTGCAGAGTAATGAAAAGTTGTATATAAGCGGCCTGCTGCCGAAGTTCTCCTAGAGTACATAAAAAAAAAAAACCAAGTGTGTAATTCACCCACAGTTACCTTTCCGCGCCAATCTGAAGACGAGCGTTTCAAACAAAAATGGTTCGTCTGGGAGGAATCCTCGCAAGTCTAGCTCTCGTAGCTACCGAACTGGTGGTGTATGCGGCTCCTGGCGGTCCCCCACGCCTCAACCCTCGAAGTACACATTTGTACCCCAGGCAAGAGAACTGCACTGCACCTTTCAACCCTTGGGTAACCGCGCCCAAACCTAACCCATGGAAGCCTCTGAGCAACACTGAAATTATAGACCTTCTTGCGTGGCTTCACGCTCCGGTTCAGGGGCTAAACTTGACGGCGTATGGGAATGCCTCATCTTGGGATAATTGGGTTGGGGTTACGGAGCTTTTGGCACCGAACAAGACTGATGTCCTGGCCTATTTGGATGGCTCCGGGTCGGCGCCAACGAGATATGCTAGGGTTGTTATCTATTACGGCGCGACGGAAAATCCCTACCGGAAAGAGTACATGGTGAGATAGACTCCTTCTTCAGCTTTTTTTTGGTGCGATAGGCATCGAATCCGTTTGGGATCTGACGATTGGTATTTGTAAACCAGGTTGGACCGATTCCGGTTGTGCAAAGCGTTACCAAGATTGACCCACTAAACTACGTCTACAACAAAGGGGAAGGGAAATCTCCAAATTATGCTGCGGATTATGGGCTCCAGAGAATGTGGTTTGGTCTCATTGCAGCAAATATGTCTGATATCACTCTGGATATTTTGGGAACGGTAAGTTGTAAAAGGTTGTTACGACTTTCCACCGCTGAGGCCTTTGTGCGGTGGGAGGTTAGAGTTCACTGGCAGTTCGTCATTAATATTCTCTTAGGATCAAAGGAATTCAAGCATCTGGGGGATAGATCCCCTCTGGGAAGAGAACGGAAGGATTATCACTTGGGCTCAGTTTTGGTTTAACCCAACTGGTAATTACGATTCTGCTACTCTACTCCCTCAAGGCCTCTATCTCAAACTAGGTTAGCCGCTTCTTCAACTTTGGCCCCCACTCCCGCTTTCTGATAAATTTCCATCACGCTAATTTGACCGGTTAGACATCACGGGACGTGATTGGCGGGGGTGGAGGTTGCTCAATATTCTCTACGACAACAAGCTTTATAAGAGTATCGAGGAGTTTCGGACTGCTTGGATGTCTCCTGGCTTTAGAAAGCTTACCAAGCAAGCCGACGGACAATGGGCCGGCACCGGCCAGGTTGGTACAGCGCCCCCCTTGGACATACGGCCTCCCCCAATACAAATCCAACCAGAAGGGCAGCGGTTCGCGGTTGATAAAGATTCCAAATACGTTGAGTGGATGGACTTTGCTTTTTACATTGGCTTCACTAGAGACACTGGAGTCAATCTATATGATATTAAATATAAGGGCAAGAGGATCATTTATGAGCTTGGTCTGCAAGAAGCGATTGCTCATTACGCAGGCAACGACCCCGCGCAGAGTGGGACAGCGTACCTAGATAGTTTCTATGGGTTTGGGCCCTATGTATTTGAATTAGTTCCCGGCTACGATTGCCCCGCCTACTCCACATTTCTCGACTCGATGGTGCACGAGAATGGCTATACGGCGAATCACAAGAATAGCATCTGCTTGTTCGAGCATGATGCGGGATACCCCCTGCAGAGACACACCACCACTTCCTACGTTTCTGTGACTAGGAATACCATCTTCACGCTTAGGTTCATGGCGACGATCGGTAACTATGACTATAATTTCGACTACAACTTCTATCTCGACGGTTCAATAGAAATCAAAGTGAGGGCTTCAGGATATATTCAGTCAGCTTTCTACGCCCATAATGAAGACTATGGATACCAAATCCATGATGCCACATCCGGGTCCATGCATGATCATGTTTTGAACTTCAAAGCGGATTTGGATATCCTCGGGACGAAGAATACGTTTGAGAAAGTCAGCATCGTACCAACAACCACAGAGTAAGATTGCCAGGGATTCTCCAACCCCCTCTCTTGTAAGGCTCACACGGTGCTGACCTCCTACCTCAGTTATGTTTGGTCGACTTCCCCCCGGAATACCATGCGTCTTGAGCGTTCTTCGGTAAAAAATGAGGACGAGGGAAAGATAAATTGGGCTACGAATGGTGCTGCTATGTACGTTGTGGTGAACAAGGATCAGCCAAACAAATTCGGATCATCTCCTGGATATAGGATCATGCCTGGTGGGTCGGCTTCCGAGAGGGCAAAGCTAACATCCGTGACGCTTGAGAGACTGAGGAGGAGGCAAAAGCGGAGCTGATGGTATTTTCCGTGGGAATTCTGCAGGGACCGGAACACCCATTCACCTCACTGTCCAAAATTCAAGTAACCTTCAAAAGGCAGCGGAGTTTGCCACTCATCACCTCTATGTCACCAAGCATAAGGACACTGAACAGCATTCGTCCGCAGCTGCGAATTCCATGAGTCCAAAGGATCCGCTGATCAACTTTGCAAAGTACTTTGACGGAGAATCGTTACTCCAGGAAGATATGTGCGTAGTATCTCTGTCTCTCATACCATCCCATGCCAAAAGAAAGCCATAAATGAAGGATATCGCACTGAGGCCAGGACTCACATCTCACACAGTGTCGTCTGGTTCAACCTGGGAATGCATCATGTCCCCCACACAGGTGATCTACCGAACACCGTCTTCACGACAGCCCAATCCAGCGTCTTCCTCTCCCCGCACAACTACCTACAGAGCGACCCATCGCGTGCTACGTCACATCAGGTAGAGATCAACTTTGGCAGCAACGGCGGGAAGGCGAGCGTGAGCACATTTGGCTCAACCTTGCCATCGTGCATGAGACCTGATTTGGTGAGTGTGGACAATTTTGTTTCCAAAAATTACCCCCCCCCCCGCTCCCTTTCTTTTTCGCTTCATTTTCTGGCTCGCTCTTTGACTGACGCGCGCTCGCCTATTTGTGAAACTGTCATTTGGTAGGCTGTGTTGTATCCCGATTTACACTCTTATCAAGGCCCGCAGAGAGTTAGAAAGTTCCCATACGATGAGGGCCCTGAGTAGCTGTCGGGTTTGAGACGGATTTAGTAACCGATCGGTTTCTTTTTCTTTTCTTTTTCTTTTTCTTTTCTTCTCCAGATTATTTTATTTATCTCATCTATTCACCCGGGGGGGGGGGGGTCATGGTGCTGGAACGCATAGTATAGTGGAGGAAATAATCGACTAAGCAAGTAGGAGTGGGTTAACTTATTACCTAAGAGTGAAAGTACTCTCATACTGTCTGTAAAAGCGACACGGGACCAGAACAAGGGAATAAAATATTTTTTAATGTTAGATTAGTTTTTTTATTTATTTTTTCTATTTTTTTTTCGCAAATAATTACTGGTAATTCTCCTTGACATCGATAAGGTAGTGGAAAGGGATAGGACATCCAAGGACGTTTCTCCTCTCCAAAGTCTCCAAAGGAGAAAATACCGAGAAAGCGACAGAGTACAGTACAGTAAAAAAGGAAGAGAAGGGAAAAATAATAATTTGGATGGATGTGATGGATGGGACATACCGGTATGCAGAAGAGAGGAGTAGAGGGCAGTGTCGCAGGCAGTACAATAACTGCACTGTACCATGGCTAGAAAAAAAAAAAAGCTTGTCTCGAACAAAGTTCCGAAATAGTACAAGCACGGTCGGTACTAGGCTTAGATAACCAAAATGGCAGAGAAGGTGCATATATACCGTATATGATTTTTCTCACTTTTTTTTTTTATACATTACAGTAGAAATATTTCGGCTTCCCTTCCCCCCCTCCCTCCTTCTCAATACCACAGCTAGTGGGATTGGGATAGAACTGTTAGGAACCCCCCGTACAGTACAAGTGGTATAGTACTCGTACTTTTACGGGTACTAAATTTGGCGGGTGTGCGGAGGCGCATCAGAGAAATTGATGGATGGAAGGCGCTAAAGTACCGTACGGTAGCAGGGAATATCGTGATTGCAGCGTTGTTGCGAGTAGTTGAGTTGGCTTAGGTTTGGTTTGGCCTCCAACTTGTGCTTCTAGAGAAAGAAGTGTTGCTCTTTCCCTCTCTCTCTCCAACCCAGTAGGCGAGTAGAGTAGAGCAAGCGGAGAAAAACGGCTGTGCGGTACAGTACCCAAGGACGGACTCGCCAACCTGGAAAATAATAAAAAGGACACCAAAAGCGACCGATCCACCGGCACCAGCACCACCACCACCACCACCACCACTTACGAACGGAGTTCGGTCCCTCTGACTCGCCCCCCGCAAGCCAACGCCCAACTTATGCGCTACAAGTACATGAAAAGATAATACAAGTACAAAAAGGGGAAAAGAAGGTCTAAGTATAGTGCGGTCATGGTGTATCACTCGGTCATTTTCGGGGCAGTGATGAAATGGTGGGGTGGGAAGGGGAGGATTTAGGTTTTTGGTTGGGTGTGTGTGTGGGGAAAACATTTTGGGGATGAGGAGTTGAGTGTGTCACAGACAGACACCACCACCAATGTTTGTTGTGAACTTTTTATTTTCTTCTTTTCCATTTTCCCCATTCACACGTAAAAAAGAAAAAAAAGAAGTAGAAAAAGCAAATCTTTGACGGCCATATCCTTTTTTTTTTTTCGTATGGTATGGGACTTGCACGAGTACTCCGGGTTTGCTTTTTCGTGTGTTCCCCGTAGGTACCGTACCGCAAAGGGTAGTACGGGTAATTTTTATTTCATTTTTTTATTATTTCATTTTTCCCCCCCCAATCCCAGTTCCCACATTCCGGGCTCCATCTTTTTCCAATGGTTCTCGTCCCGGTTTTTTTTTTTTTTTTTTTTTTTGTGACCCCTCGGGGGGGAGGAAAGGAAGGGGAAAAGGGAAAAAAAAAAAGAAAACCCCCCCCGTGAGTTTTGGCGCGCGAACCTTTGAATACCGGTTTGTCGGGGAATGGTATCCGGTGGACCTGGAAAAGGACTTATTGTACGAGTACTTGTATGTTGGGACCTGTCTGATATGCGAGCGGATGAAGAGAGAGAGAGAGAGAGGGGTCCCTAAAATCTTTTTTTTGAGATTATGGCTATGATATCTCGTTTTGAAAAGAAAGAAAGAAAGAAAGAAAAACAAAACAACGTACGGTAGCTGAAACGTTTTCTGGTGGAAAGGAATATTTATATATCTACGGCTGAGCTTTATTGTTTTTTTTTTTTCCTTCCTTCTCTTGCCTACTGCATTGTCCCTTCTTTCTCTATCGCTGGCTCACTCGCTGATCGCAATAGTCCATCACATTATTTTCCTCGTGATTCACACTGGCTTGGCGTGATGGAGTCTTGTATAGTACTCCATCCAGTACTCGTACAGAGTATGATCCGGTTGCTCTCTTCACCAGCCCCATCTTGATCGATATATCTCACTTTTACTTCACTTTCTCGGGATATCGATTTTCCTACTCACTTGTTCGCTCGCTCGCTTCCTTCTCCGGCATGGTTTACTTCTTCCACTATTCCTTTTTAGTCTCACTTTTCCTCGTGACTCTGAGGGTTCGATGGGATGGGGGTGCTACTACGGTACCGTACTGGACTGGGCAAGGACTGGCCGCATATCACTCTACCACAGGCGGGTGGATTGGAGGCGAGATAGATGGTTGGTATGTTGTTATTATTACTATTATTATTATTATCATTATTCAATCCCAGAAAAGAGCGACATTCACTTAGGGATAAAGTGCAAATCCAATCGTGACACTCAACTTGGGTGCATATGTACCGGTGATATACTCTGGCGGTAATCAAACTGATAACTCCCTACAGCAACTGGTACCTGGACCAGCGAACCGTTAAAGTGCAGTTTGCGCATCGCCTCGACCATTCCGGACTTGATCCCTGCAGTAGTTTATCGGGGGGGATGTGAATACGCTACCGCGGGATGGAGACTGGTTTGAAAGAGGGCATTTGGATTCTATAGCCCTGTTTTACTCGTGGATACTGTAGATTGGGACTTGATTGAAGGTGGGTTGGTGTGTGTAATTTGTGGGCAAACAAGATGCAACCCCTCTAGTTTCTTTGCTTTTGCTTTACTTGTCTTATTTTTTTTGTTTTATCGTCTATGAGTATCGTTGTCTTCTTCTTTTTCCCTTGTTTCCGTCTTGAAGAGGTAAACGGGATCATTCGTTGCATAGATAGAGATCAAGGTGTTCTCGAATGGAAGCATACTTTCCTACCGCCTTGGTACAGTATGATATAATACAGTATTTGAGATTTCTGAGCCACCCCACGCCGGGGAGGGGGGGGCATGCCGGGGTGTTACTAACTGGGTTATTTCGTAGTTGCGGCAAATCCTTCGATTCGCTTTTCTCTGCTTTTCCGTGGACCGAATGGTTAGTGTCCTACTAGTCCCCACACCGGCCCTCCTACTTGTATATCCCATGCTGTATGGAGCGGCAGTTTGAACGAGCGAAAAATATACGCTGACGCCGATATGCTCGCCCAGGGTCCCGTCAGAGGCCAAAGGACAGGGAGACAGAGGCGGGGGTGGGTGTAAGGGAGGGGACACAGTTTGGGACTCCTAGGGTGAATAGTAGGAAAAACTATCAATGAATTACCACAAAGGGAATTTTAGGTCACCATATTGATGGGTTGTACGAGTACAGTACGGTAGGGTTATGCGGGTAAAGGTGGCTCCCAGATTCACAGCGAAAAAACTCATTGGCCGAACGAATGGCAGGCGGGGGGGGGGCAACCGTTCAGAGCGGAGTAAACTGGGTCTCGAC
This sequence comes from Tuber calosporum, assembly GCA_003316355.1. Taxonomy (NCBI): domain Eukaryota; kingdom Fungi; phylum Ascomycota; class Pezizomycetes; order Pezizales; family Tuberaceae; genus Tuber; species Tuber calosporum. Next base: position 874 of record QFET01001257.1, on the reverse strand, counting down.
GTTGGGTCGTGGTGACTGTGATGTGTAATGGTAGACTATGATATGATAGCGAGAGGAAGGGGAAATGGGTCAGGCGCCTGACATCGATTTTTTTTTTTCATTCTTTTGAAATAATTAGCAGCATTTTGAATAGAGCCTTGTACAACCACACTATTACCCCCCNNNTGAGTCGCTCATCCATCTTGCTCTACTGTATCCTTTTTAACTTGGCGAGGCTGAGAGCCTTAAAACCTCAAGCGGCTGCACCATTCACTTGACCATTACGAGACTTTATAAACCCGGCGAGCACTCTTCCTCAGACTCGCTCGAAATTCGAAGGGTGTCAAAGCGTGCGAATATCTAAGGCTCTTGTCCTTCCTTCCAACTCTACAACACAGAATTGCTACCACTGTCTTCTGCACACACACGCACACACACACACATCAGCTTTCGTCTCTCTCTATCTCTCTCTCTCTCTATCTCTTCTAGCACTGCCAGTGCCAACACTCTGTTCAAATATTCAAGATGACTAAAGCTTGGGATCGAGAGAAGGCGAGGATGCATGATCTGTAATTACCTCCCCCTACATACCCTTTGTCCGTTCGAACGCGACCCATCCAGCTGACATTTATTTATTCAATAGCTACATGGTGCGTAATATGAAATTGTCGCAATTGCAAGAAATCATGCGAGAGCAACACAACTTCACAGCTAGGTAAATTCCTGAGAAAAACATAGCCTAAAAGATTTTTTATCTCTTTTATTTAAAAAAAAAAGGTATACTAATGGTTATATTATAAAATAGTGAACGAGCGTACAAGCAAAAGTTTAAGGAATGGAAGTGGTTCAAGAAAACTCCGGTATGTTTAAACTCCTCCACCTACCCCCCCCTACC
>QFET01001256.1:0-13547 GCA_003316355.1 Tuber calosporum | reverse complement strand
TTGAAAAATGGGTGAGACTTGGTTGTTTCTCAGGATCAAAGATGCGACCGCCCCCCTTTTGTCATTCTTAAAAAGGTTTGCTCCACCTTTGTCTGTCCACTAACCGTGTTCTCTTAAGGACTTATGGACTTAGGGACAACTTCTCTTATGCTCCTACTCTGAATAGTGCCTGGGAAAGCCAGTACTCCTCACTCCCTAGCCTAGAGGGATCCCTTATTTCGATTCCGGTCACCAGTTTCCTGGTACCCCGAATACCCAATCGCCGTCGCCGTTGGTGCCATTTTAGGACATTTCAGTGTCCGATAATTCCCATAACCGAGGTGAGGCTCCGCTTTGTATGTTGTTGACCTTTGGTTGTTTAGGTCCCCCTATGAGCGTTGCCGTTTGCGGTTTGCGTGAAAATTTCAGTCAGTCCTGTTTTGTCTGTTTAGCGAAAGCCCTGGCTACTACTATGTCCTTTCGACACTTTCGCCAGGTGTGGTTGTTGAGGCCACAGCGAGTGCATTCCTTCCCTGCTTTTCGCTTATCAACCACCTCTTGTGAGATTCCATTATGTGCCTTCTTCCAGTCAGTATGCTCATCTTTGGTTTGCAATCCCGTTTTCTTTGTAGATGAGTTAGCCTTAGCAGTTTTCCATCGTGAGAGGTTGTTTTTTGGTCTCTGGTTGGTGTATCCTTGTTTGGTGTTGACCCCTTTACTGTTGTCATCGCGCTTTCGCTTAGGTGTTCCACTGGATGAGGGTTCTCCTTTGGATAATTTTCGCCGTTCCAGAAATTACTCCTCCTGTCTTCCAACTTCCCTTATAGTTTCCATCCATTCTTCATCAGAGGAGAATTTCAGATGGGATAACCATCGCAAAATTTCCTAGGGAAGTTTGCTTTCAGCTTGTACCCTCCAACTAATTCCAGTAAGGCCGGCTTTGATGTTTAGGTTTTCGAGGAGCAGAAGATAGGTGTCTATTTTTCCCTTATAGACTACCTTGGTCATTTCTTCTAGGGCTCGTCTTTCCTCCTCAATGCCGATATATCGCTTGGTGATTTCCTGCCGAAATCAATCGCATGTGGAATAGTCCGGGTCTCGAGTGTGTCCTCCTAATCCACCTATTACCTTCCGGTATTTTTCCGAGAAGGGTGCCACTCTGTTCCCCTTTGTTTTCCCCAAGCCAAAAACTATTCGGTGTGCATGATTTTACCACTGTGCAGGGTTGCGATCGAAATAGTCTTCACAGGCTGTCAACCAGTTTCGAACATCTTGGTTCTCATGTCCTTCAAAGAAGTAGGGTGGTTCCGCTATTAGCTTTGCTGGTCGGGAGAGTCCACTGATACGTTCTAAGAAAGCCAAAGTTAACCAGTCCTCGGGTACATCGTTTCTGGGAATAGATGGTAAGCGGGGAGCGCGTTCCGGCCTGCCGCCCTTTCTGCCCTGTCCATCCTCTCCATCACTATCGGACCCATCATCATCTGGGTCTGGGGCATCACCAAGGTTACCTGGTGGTGGTGGCGGTGGTAGGTTATTTCCTCCACGGTCGACTCCCTTTCCTTTATCCTTCCTAGGTGTCGATGCTGATTCCTTCGTTGGAACTGTGCCCTGTTCCGGTAAAATAGATGGTTGCCCTCGGTTAGAAGGTCCTGGATCACCATCACTAGGCGCATGCTGAGTCGGTACTGGAACTGGTTTATCGGCCAATTGTCGTACCAAGGCATCCAGGTATGCCTTCATACCTTCGCCTTGTTGTCTCAGTTGTTGAGCCGCAATTTCTTGTTGCTCATTCATCCTCCGATTCCATTCCTGTTCCTGCTGGTGTAATTTAGCATTTAGGTTCATTAGGGCTTGTTCCAGAATCCGATCCCTTGTTTCTGAGACCTGGGCCTGTTGTTCCTGTTGAGCCTGTTGGCGTTGGAATTCTTCCTGAACCTGGGCACGTAACCATTGCTGCTCCCTTTCAGTATCGCCACTCAACCGTTCGAGTGCTCGGCGGCCTTCCTGTATTTCAGCATCATTGACAACCTCACCCCTAGTCATACGGCTTTGCAACAATTCTAGCATTGTGAACCCTTGTCTGGCCTCCTGTGATAAAGCTGAGATCGCTATATGATTCTCATCTGCACTTTCTTTCAAGGATCAGTCTAGGTGTCGCAATGCATAGACCACATTTTGCTGGAAGTTATCTTGAGTACTGACAGGCTTCTTAGCTCGCTTGGCACGTTTCTGAACTCTGGATGGTGGACGACCCAAATGTGTAATGGGAGAGCTGGTCCGGCTTCGGGACGGAATTAGAGATGCTGAAGGGGTAGATTCTGCATCGTCCTCTTCAATCATCCTGTCAGGTCCCAAAGGACTAGGAATAGGAGTGTCATCTCGTGCCATAGCCATGGCAGCTCGCTTATAAACCCCAAAGGTTTCGGTATAGGAAAATTTAAAATGGCCAGTCCTCTGGCCTCCGGGCACAAAAGTCGTGAACGGAAGAAAAATCTGACCACTCAGAATCCCAGTCCAGAAATTCATGACAGACAAAGTCTTGCCCATGAAAGTAGGCGTAGATTTGGGTAAAGTCCTCAGGTGTGGGGACTAAAAATGGGTTAGTGAACCACGAGGGTTCTACAGTTTCAAATAGCGGTATTTCCGCAAGGTCAGTAGAAAGTATTTCTTCAAAAGAGGATATGGTAGATAAAGGATCAAAATTCTGGATAGCTTGTCCTGATAGTGAAGTATCCGAGATACTTCTTAGGTGTTGGTTCGGTAAAGGTTCAAAAATTGAACTAGGAGATTGAGGGTTGAGTCGAGGATCCTCCATATAATCGTGGATAGATTCTTATTTGCGTTTGGTGAAGGCTGTTATCCACTGTCCCTCTTGCTGATATATTCTTTCCGTATATTTGTTGTGAATAGCTTGTAAGTGTCTGAGTGCTACCGCTCATATGTCAAGTGCGAATCCTTCACAACAGACAGGAAATACGTTGTCAAAACTGAGAGGTCTACAGTGCCCACAATGTTTGCACTGATGAAAGCTTTGAGCGTCGTGGTATTCTTCAGGCATAAGATGAAATAGCCGTGAGAATTTTTGTAGAGCTTTGGTGACAAGAGAGTAACAATATAGTGTTACGGGGTAGCCAATCCTGTACTGTAGAATTGCCTAGGCCGTGCTTGTATCGAGAAGGTAGGAGAGTTGTCAGGAAAGCTCCGGTAAGAATAAAGATAAATGGTAAAGATGTTTTCTCGAAAGCTGGTCAAGTTGTTTTTTACTGATAACTGAATATATTGTTAAGGTCTCTTCTCCGTTGCTCGATGATCCCTTAACTATGGGGGACTGCTAACTATTTATACAATTCTCCCGGTACTTATGTTGGCCATATATATGAAGCATCCTTAGATATCATGGCTGGGGTCATGGTAAGTGGAAACCCTGTTTGACCCTGAAAATGTCTGCCCCGCTCAGTCAAATGATTCCCCGAACTATTTAGTATTCCAAGGGTGTCTAGCACTCCACCAGTAAATAGCCTTCGATTCATTTGCCAAATGAACTAAGTTCAAGTAGATTTAGCCCAGTTGCCAACATCTTACAGAATACCAGTTGATCAGTCTGGATGGCCGTCTTTCCTGCATATATGCACTCAAGTGCATATGCATGCGGATTATCAAGAGTCATAGTCCTCCATACATTAGAGTCTAGATCTTTCACCGAGGCTGAGCAGCTCTGCTATAGACACTACTTCTTGCCAGCGTGGGTTGTAGTCATATAGTAACCTCCCAGTTCTATATACTATCACATCAACTAATTTGTACCATTTCCCATATGTGTAACACTAGCTAGGAATTCTTTATATGTTTGGCTTATCGCTGGTCCCTCCTTGCTTCTACCTATTTGAGTATCACTATCCTTCTTTATAACTACTAGATTTGTATAGTATTAGTGATTGCTTGTTCCTACATATTTGGATTCTATTACTTATTTTGTTAACTCCATCCTGTCCCTTACAACCAGCCCTATGTTTGGAATATGGTTTCCTTATTATACTGCCTCTGTTAGCATATGTTACAAACCAATCCATATTTTGCCAGACAAGGCACCCGATTCCCCAAAACAGAAGGAGGTAACGGTCAGTATCGCTTCCACTACTGCTTTTCTGGTCTCCTACCTTTCTGTCACCTTCGTCAACGCAAAGTCACCCACTACTTGGGTTTCGTGACCACTCTTAGATATACCTCTCTGCATTCACCTCTTGCTAGGTGATTCAGACGGATGGTCGTAATGAGAACAAAGTATAGATTTAACTAACAGATCATAAATAACATACGAAATAACTTAGGTTGTTGCGTGAAATGCCCTCTATCTGTGTTATTGTCTTGTTGTTCATCATTTTATATTTATTTAAAGGTATAAAAAAGACTTTAACAGAGATGTATGCTGACACAAATGCCTCCACCTGCAATCTATCCTGCAACCTGCAGCTAAATAAAAACATATTAACCAAAGGCGCTTGGGTAGAAAAACACTACTGAGATGAAGCTGGTCATAAAACTATATAAAGGAACCAAATAAAAAGGAAACAAACCCGTATGACAGTGAGCAAGAACCTGGACCAACAAAAGGAAACCAAATAGCATAGCCTGAATCCAACCCAAATCAAGCCACAAAAGGACTATATCACTACACTCTAGTCACCACCAATCTAGGCAAATACCGCCGGCGCTGGAGGCAATAACCTTTTCAAGTGTAAGGTGGGAGCAGTGACCACCCACCAGTGGAGGGCAACCAATTAATGCAACAGGGAACATGTGGGGAACTATGTAGGTCACCATGCATGTGGAGCAAGGGGGCACTACAGTTCCAGCCAAGAGGGGGAGGTGGGGGCCGTAGGATGCAAGCCATGAGGGAGTGAGGGCGGTAAGGGTGGGACAGGATGCGACCAAGGGAGGAGGAGGCGGGGGTGACCTAAAGTACATAGACCCAAGTGTGTATGTGCGCATCTATGCAGTCCTCAAGGAAGTGGAGGATGAGGGTGTTGACCTCGGGTCAGCGACCACAGGCTTGTAGAAAGTCTCGCTCTAGTGCAAGCCTGTCTCCCAGGTAAATGTGAGGGAATCTCAACCTTGCCAGTTCAAATGCACCGTAACTGTGGAAAGTGGGGGGAGGAGCAACCATCATCCCCTAGGAACAAGCCTGACCAGGTACAGCTATCAGAAGGGAGAGATGTGAGCACGAGGGAGATAGCAATCACCCCCTAAGCAAAAGAGTGTTACAGAGGGACAAGGGGGTGTGGCAATATTGTGAGAAACACTCTGGGTGTTGAGTTTTCAAGTGTGATGAGGATAGGAGGTACGGAGCATGGCTAGCAATATTAGTCTTTCAAGTTTTTCTTTTTTTTTTTGTATCATGAAATTACTTATTAAGTTACAGGAACTTCGCATGTATCATGAGATATGAAATAAAGAAAACCTAAAGGTCAAGACACCCTCCTCACCCCTAGGATCAAAAGCCGTACTCCTAGAACCCTCTGGTATGGGCTGAACTGCACATCTCGCCTACAAGCAAACAAACCCCATGCTGGCCAAGTAGACATCAGTGTGAAAGTAAGAAACAGGAGAGCAGCAAGGCATAAGGAAACTCATGGTAAAATCAAAAACACTTCATGCCAATGTGAAGCAGAAAGTTAAAGAAACCAAGCAACTAAGTAAATACTTCATAAGAAGCAAGTCCAAGAGAGAGACTAAGTCTAGATAGAGGAAAGCATGACCTAACGAAAACTACACGACCCAAAGGAAAATAAAAGTAAACCATGAACATTGAGAAGTTGCAATACCAGGTAGCCGCCACAGGGCCATGGGGCTGTCGACGACAGTCACTAGCAGAAGTGATGCTTAGCCCAGTAGAGAGACGGATGCCAGCCCGGAGAGGCAGGTGGATATAAGGGTACCAGCCGATATGAATACGGAAGGAGCAGGAGGAGTGGCTAGGTAAACACCACAAATAGCCAACCAGCTAGACCAGGGACACTATGTTCCTGAATTGTAGAGACTAACACCTCTGAAGAAAGTGAAGACCATAGCTCTACTAACGGCCCCTTTCCACACCACAGTGCATCAAACTGCCTGGGCCCTATTTGCACGATATCCAATACTGAAAACAGAGAAAATAAACATGATGAGAGCTATTGGTGACCGTACCAAAACAAGCGTGGTAGCAAAGGGAGGTGGAACCGGGGTGAGGGAGGAACTGTCATCACCAGCAACAAGCCTAACAAGGCGTGATCATCAGCAGAGAGTAAGGTAATCAGGGGGGAGGATGTAATCACCAGCTTAGGCACAAAGCCATAATAGAGGGAGGAGAGTGGGTGTGGAAGTCTCATGAGAAACACTCCTGGTGTTAATTTTTCAAGCACATGGGTGATAGGAGCTGCGGAGCCTGGCTCGTTATCTGCGTCCATTACCATCCTTACCTATACGCTCTTCCCACAACCACAACCGTGGTGACCTTTTAGATGTAACCTATTTACTATGACTCCCATGTGAGTCATAGTATAACAAACATCCTAGGACTCATATCTTGAGTCATAGTAACATTCCCTATAGTATCCAATTCTCATACTACATAATGTGTACCAAGCGCCTCACATGCCTACAACCCCTGCCTCATGCTTGTAGTCATTGGCAAAACTCATAACATCCTATGACTACACAATCGTGTGGGATGAAACCATAAATCAAACAAAATATAAAAATAATTATAAATGATGTATCAAATCGTTAGTCCTGTAAAACATTCTATATTGCAAGTCACAATTTGTGAATATATATTTGTTGGACAGGATGTTTACACTTTTGTTGAGTTTTCTGAGCTACAAACTTTTATATTCAAAGAACCTGCAAACCTTTAAGGATTTAGACTCTTATGCCTCACAGGACTATCATCTTTAATACTACAGGTTGAATAGTCACTCTATTAGTTACATACCTTTTACCCTCTCTATTGAAGACCTATCCATTGACTCTTCTCCCCCTATTCTAATCCTATCATGAGAGTCCCTTTGGGATTCTCCTGATGCTCTGGAGAAGGTTGTTAGTATACTATACTAGCAGTATTCACAGTATCCATTCATGATTTTACAGTACCCAGTTGCAGAAGTATCATCCATGATTCCTACTTGCCTTAGTTGTAAATACAATACCTGAACAGCCGAGAAAATCAATACCTATTCCAGTACTTTCATATATACTTTATCACAGTATGAAAACCTTGTTCTTACCACATATAAGTCTAATTGTTGTATTCCTATAATATAGTTAGGATCAACGTAACCTTTGCTTTTACCAAATTTCCTTCCATATTTAATCTGTTATTTAATAAAAATAAAAATAAAAAAAAGTCTCCCCTTTGAGAATCTATTTAGTCAATAAAGTGAAAATTAAGCTTGATAATATATTCTATCAAATCTGAGTATCATTGGACTTGGAATTGAACATTATAGTATGGGTCCTGATATGCGAAATATGGTCCCCTCTACCAATGCAACAAATTTACTTCAATCCATTCAATACTTATTGAACATTATGAGTATCTTCTGATGGTCCTAATAAATATTTGTTGAAAGATTTGCTGCATCCATTAGTTCAGAAAGTGAAAATTACTAATTATCTACAATTTTTTTTTTTTTTTTACATAGATAAATAGCCACTATTAAAGGCTACATGAAAAATATTCATAAAGCATTTCTAGGACTAGAGTTATTTATTACAAAGGGTTTTGTGCCTTGATTCCAATTTATATAGACTGTAACAACAACTTTACACAAGACCTTTTGGGAATGGGTCTGGTTGCTATGCTAACTGGAAAATAGAATAACACAAAACCCGGGTTCAAGGTGTTGGGCCAATTTTCGCATAACCGCACCCATTCAGAACTTTATGAATTTTAAAACCCCCAGAGTTGCCCTAATTCCTCATAGGGTTGAGTGTTATGTATTGCATTGGCCTGGGTCCACACTTTAGACGCAAGGCCATAAATGAAATTTTTTTAACAGCCCTCAACCCCCGTTTCCCTCACCTCCGCAATTGCTGCCGGCCGGGAGTGGAATTATGCCCCAGCACGGCAAGCAGCATGGCAACACCCAGCAAGGGGGAGGGCTAGTGGTACTATACTGAGTGTTTTCTAGTTCATGAGTATAGCCTGCGTGGCGGAGGCTATTCAACACCGGACTAGTTATCCGCAGTTTCTCTTGCGAGCGAAATTGTAAATGGCATCAGAGGATTACCAAGTTTATTACTAGCTAGAGGAGACACCACCCTAACGGGTATGTATACGAACATTGCAGCATTACTATGGGATATCAGTGGCCCAAAAGTTGTCCAAGTAGTTGTTTCTATCCTATGCACCTTTGCTTCCTCCCCTCCTACTCCAGAATTTATCCTTTGTGATGAGTAACCAAGAAAACAACCCACCCACATTTTATCTAGTATGCGAGGCTTTATTTCCGGAGGTGAAATGCCCGCGCTGTCGTCGTTATACAAGGGTAATTGCCTTTTGCAATTACTGCATTGCTGGAACAATTCTATCATACCCACTCTTCTTTCCTTGTTTCCACTTGCCCATAGCCAACTACTCTAATCCTTTTTATTCGCAGAGCTGGACCCCCTCCACCCCCCCCTTTCCTCCCTACCTACCCATTTCTCACATCCAGCGCCCATATCGGTCTCCGGCATGGCCCTCTTACTGGTTGGGTGCGTTGCCTGAGTATTTAGCCTACTATGTACTGAAACCACTCTGGCCAGTTTCCCATAATTAGAGCGGGAAGGCTTGTTCAGGGTGTGATTTGATCTTTTCGTTCATGGGGGGGGGCAGAAGTCAGATCTACCAGCTTGTATTAGTCGATTTTCACTACCGTGAATTACAGCTGCTGAGTAGTGTATGAGTATGCGATTATACATGTACAGAAACCACAATAAGCATTTTCCACCGAAGGTTTGATGCCTAGTATCTGCACGTTCTCCATCGGGCTCGAGGCCCTGGCTAGTTGAGTTGGAGGTCATTGACCATACGCTTCTCTCAACCCCTCACCCACTCCCGCAGTCCCGTTTCCTTCCGCTTAATCCATTATCCCACTACCCCAAGCCTCCGACGTATAATTTTGCTATGATAGTTGCTACTGACCTGGCTGCCCCATTGTAACGCAACTTAGGTAAACGTACCGCTGGATCTCTGATCCCTAACCCTTGAATTCATATAAAGTCACTCGATGTTACTAGTATTCTATCAAGTTATCACTCACACCCAGACCAATTATCGAGATAGGCGACACTATCCAGAACAGTCAGGCACCGGTGAGCTCGCACTTGAGGATCTCGAATATAGTTCTAAAAGCACAGTAAGTTAAGATAGCCGGCATAGGTAGTCCTGGTGAAACTTCGGCCGCAAATCCAAAGCTTACTAAGCCACGTAATCCACTCCCGCTACCACAAATACCGGTCGCCTTGACGCCCACTGAACAACAGACCCTGTAGCTTACCAAGGGACAGGTTGAATTCCTCCGCCTTTGCCGTATACCCGTTAGGGTGGTGTCTCCTCTAGTTAGGAATAAACTTGATAACCCTTTGATGCCTTTGGCCATGGCCTAAAACCCGAAAACCTCAAAGCCGCGCCACTCGGTCAAACCTGGACGGTAGTGAACTGTCCGTGGACCGGCGAGAGGGCGGGATACCTGTTGCCGTTGATTAGTAAGTTCTGAATAGTAAGATTTTCCACCGAAGAGGGTTTGTGGTTAGGGCGGGTGCAGATATTGCGCTTGATAGTGGTGAACTAAATTTTGGGGTCAAAAGGAGTGTTAAGCTTAATGTGGGGAGGTTCGGGCAAGCAGGGGGAAATACCTGGACCCTTTGTTGCGCTTAGATGCAACACCAGACATGTTATTAACAGGAGTTAGGGCGAAGCCAAGTGTAGGAACGATAGAGCGACAAACTATACGCCGATCCTATAACTTTCTCCGCTCATTACTAGTAGACAGGTTTTTTCTAAAACTAACGAGTTGTGTGAAAGATGAACTCCTATGAACCCCAGCCACCAGAGTGGGCATCTCCAGCTGTTTTCAGGTTTTAGTTGGCTCGATTCACTAGGATCTCTTGAGTCCAAGCATCAACAACGGATTTATAACTAATCATAAGAGACGTGCTCTGTTTTCTCCCATACCACAAGCGGAGGGATGTTCGTGTTGAACAGTGGGAAGAGCATGCAGTGAGTTCAGCCCATTAGAAACAGTGGACCCAATCATCAGAAGGTGGGAGAGAGGGTTTGGTAACTAAACTGGTTTTATGTCTGGAAACCATCAACCCACCCTACTCCACCACTGTCTTATTTTTGTGTGGTCCGGCGTTGCCTTATTTTCGAGTGTGGAGAGTTGAGCCAATGTCCTAGGAGAGGAATGTTTCCATCACAGAACCCGCTGCCCATACAACAAACAAAAATGCTACTCTATCTAACCTCAACGATCCAAATGCCGCCGTCCTACCCGTGGCACCCCTGGATTTCAAAAGCAGGTATTCCGGTGTCGCTGTTCATGTCCTACCGAGGTTTCGGTGAACAAACACCGCCGGGAGAAGTAAAGAGCGAGAAACCCTAACCCTGCAGATAGTCGCCGGTACATACAAAATTGAGAGAAGTCCCTCACAGCTATCAAGATATAAACACTCCCGAATCTGTTACTCTTGGTTGGGGCTAATAAACTCTTCCTTATTTCAATCTTCTATTCATTCGTTCTCCTGCCACCCGAGAGGCCAGAGTCTTGCAACAAAAAGATCACACACAACTGCAACAGGCTTTGCAATAATGAAAGTTCTAGTATATTTATCTAGCGTTGCGCTCTTAACGGCTGGAACAGCCATTGCGAGGCCGCAAGGCCCTCCTCCGTCCCCAACTCTAGCCGTAAGGGGATCGCCGCTTCCTACGGGAGCTCCCCCTGCCCCTCTTGCTTCCACAGCAAGTACCGCGACGAGTAGCAGTACGAGTACATCACCGGCTGGCACGGGAGCAACTGTCCTCGGGGGTTCACCTGCCGCACCTTCCCCAATGCCTACTGCTGGGGCCGGGGGCGTATCGCCGGCAGGAACTACGGGAACGTCCACAGGAGGGGCTTCTATGCCAGGAGCTACACCACCAGCAGGAGCGACCACACCACGGCCAGGGGCGGGGGCGGGACCCACTCCAAGTAGCCCTGCTGCCCCAGGAAAACCAGTAACACATATAGTAACAGTCGGTGGTGCCAATGCACTCAAATTCGATCCGCAAGTAGTGATGGGTTCTGTGGGGGACATCGTCCAGTTCAAGTTCCCAGCCAACAAGCACACAGTCACCGAATCCTCACTCGAAAAGCCATGCGGCCAACTCGAAGGCGGTCTTGACAAGGCCGAAAATTTCGAGATTATAATCAAGAACAAGGACCCACGTTGGTTCTTTTGCAAAACAGGAACTCACTGTGGTGCTGAAATGTTGGTTTGCCTCTGTAGGTTGTTTTGGTGGTTGGAAGATGCTGATTTAGTATATGTAGGATTTTCGCTGTCAATCCTCCGCAGGGCAAATTCGAAATGTTCCGTAAGAAGGCTACGGAAAAGGGGCCCGGATCCCCGGCCACCGTAGCAGGATCTAGTGCCCCCGCCCCTGCTGCTGGTGCTATTTCCCCTCCTCTAGCGGGTAATGGGACAACTATACCTTCGACCAAGGCTGCGACGACACCAGCCCCTCCAGCGCCTGGATCGAGTACGAGCGCATCAAGGCCACCGGCAGCCAGCACACCCACGCCATAGAGTTATCCTACTGGATTCGCGCCTCCTGGGTATGTCGACCGAAAAGGTAGCCCTCGATGGTTCACGCTTATGTCCGGAGGACTTTCGCCTTCATTTCGGTGTGCGGGCCACATTGCCGTAGTAACTCATCTTCCCGCCTAGAGAGAGAAAGGGTGGGGGGGCGGCGGTGTGATTTTTTTGTGTGGAGTCTGAAATATTGTAGTAGTAGGGTGAATTGAGTTTTCAGATTAATCGGGGGGTGGCAGGAGGAAGAGTTTGTATGCGTGAAAAGTGAGAACACAACTGCTGCTTCCAGTCCCAGAGTTCAACGGCCTGCCGAATGCAGGAACACTTGTTGCTAACACCTTGGCACGATATAAGATGAGCGTAGCCAAGAAGTGAAATGAGGTTAGGCCTTGAAGACGAGGCGGAGTTCACCAGCCATGCTGGGTGAGTATTGGCTCTGCTAGATAAGCTTCGATTAGTGATACCTGGTCAATATATGATATTGAGCTCTGCCGGGAGATTGTCCCACTGTAGATCTTTACGATTATAATCGTATCGGTATCATACCAGATAAACATCTCTTGGCCCGGCACGTGGAGGTCTTGGCAACCGTTGCTGCAAGATCAGGGCATCCCCATTCAACTCTTTCACTCTCAAACAGCTGCATAATAAAGCGGGCCGGTAAAAAGAGACAAGTATGGTAGAGCAGCTGAATGGCTGTAGGGTATCCTATTTCCTTCCCCAGGTATCATACTGTAGTAAATTTAGCTCCATCCGAACCTAGGAGCATATTGAGTATTGCTATTCTGCTCTGAAGGCATCCCGGTGGGTTGTGGGGCTCTACACCCCTTGGTTCTACAGGTATCCCAGCTGTATAGTGCGACAAGAGAAGACTGTCAACCATGTGGCGCATGAAAATGCAACAGTGGCTGTGCAAAGTGAAAGTTGTAGTCAACCCTTATAGTTAGTATCTTGAATTGCATATCAAACGAAATAATAACAACAAGACCCAATATATACAGATTTCCTAGTCCAGCCCAGCCATGATTCCATAAGCATTGCATTCGTAGTCTAAGAATGAAACTCCAGCCACTCATTCCTCGTATCTAGCACATTCCGGATAACACAACGGAACTTCCAAGTCTACGAGTGATGGATTATGAACTATTATCTAATATAATAATAATATATATTATTATAATATGTAAAGTTTTTTTTTTTTTTTTTTTTAATATACAAGACAAGTGATACTTGTGCCAAGGTTGTGGCTTGTGAGCCACAACCCCAGGATTTGCGCTCATTCAAAACCTTAGGCACTCCTGAAGAGTGTCTGCCAATTCAACATCAGATTGCCGCTAAACAATAGTTTGTAGTTCAACATCACTTTGTGGCTTATTTTTCTATATTAAAATATATCCTCAGTTAATAATATTAATTAAAGCTTCTTTCAAAGGAAGTTAATTTAATTTATATATATCATTGCAAATGATACATCAGCTGTCACGATTGCCTAGAAGAGCGCTAGGCAGGAAGGACAGAAACACAGAGTAAGCCTTGTGAGGCTTACGAGGATTTCGCACACATGACTACTTTAGAGTCATGTGGGTTTTGCGCATGACACACACTTGTGAGTCATGAGGGTATTATGAGTTGATTTCGCACACATGACTACTTTAGAGTCATGTGGGTTTTGCGCATGACGCACACTTGTGAGTCGTGAGGTTATTATGAGTTGATTTCGCACACATGACTACTTTAGAGTCATGTGGGTTTCG
>QFET01001252.1:0-12831 GCA_003316355.1 Tuber calosporum | reverse complement strand
ACTAAACGACAAGCAACCCATAATGCCTCCCCTCAGAACCAGTTCGACCTCGATATGGCTAGGTATGATACCAAAACCAAGACCTGGTATGGTGACCCTGCTACATATGCTATCAAGGACCCAATGTTCTTGGGAGGCTCGAACCTACAATGAGGGGAAATACCCTGACCTCTCTCCTTTCCTACCCGGAGACCAGGACCCTGAGTACGCCAAAGCGTAAACCCATGCTACCTATACTGCTGTCGTTACTGGTTAACCCGCCTGTGGAAAAGGTAAGAACCAGGGGAAAAGACTGGCCACTGCAGCACAAGTCACTGTGTCCAATACTGGTGGTCAGCCTGAAATGGGCCCTATCCCTTGGCCTGCTCCGGAGCGACGTGTCTTCTCCCCCATGAAGAAGCACTCACCATAGCTGCCACTGCTCCTGACCTAGTTGCCTCTGTCCTTAGGCAACCAATTGCCCACAGCCACTTGCTTTCACCTCATCAGTGAACAGCCAAGGGTCACACACGCTTCTGAGCTCCAATCATTTCACTGAAGCTACAGTCTACTCCCCCTACTATGAAGCAATGGCGCTTTAGCACAACCAGGCCTTCCCCATTTGCGATAACCCCTTCTTTCCTCTCCGTCCCGCCCCCTACGAGATAAAGCTTGCCATTCATGGCCTCCCCATAGCCTACCTTCCTCCTGACCAAGGAGAACTTTGCACTGGCCTCTCTGAGTCCATCCGCATGGCCGTTGACGTAACTATTTCTTCAGCCCGCTTCCTTCAACCCAACCCTAATAAGAGGCGACTCAAGAACTCAACTTCTGTTGTATTCACCGTGCCCCCTGTTGAGGCCATCAAATTTGGATCTTCCATCCGTATCTTCTCCCACCTATGTACGGTGGACAGAGCACACTCTACCAAACGGTTCATGTAGTGCCGCAAGTGCTAGAACTATGGACATCGAGCCCCTGCTTGCAAAGCAAACCATTCAACCAGCCCCCTCTGTGGTAACGCTTATCCCAGATCCTCTCACCACTGTCACAATCACACCTGCCCTTAGGGAGGCCACCTAAAAGCGGTTGCAGCCTTCTGCCCCACCAGTCCCTTGCACTGTTCTAACTATGGTGGTTCACACACTGCAACTGACACTAGCTGCCCCTCCAGACCCACCCCAGCTGGTTCACGCCCCCAGTCCCCTCTGCCTCTCCCTGACAGTATGGATGAAAAGGAAGATACAACTAGACCCGCTGCCGCTCCTGAGGCCCCCTCAACCCCTCCCCCTGTACAAACCATGTACCTTACCACTCCACGTGCCCCCTCGCCTGCTGCACATTGCCAAGCTCCCTGTCCCAGGACTGTCAACCAACTCCCTCCCTGGGCTGACTCGTCCTCCCCTCCTCCCACACCCGCATCTTACTAATGAGTGTACATCAAACTAGCACACAAGCTGATACTAATCAGCCCCCCCACCAGTCCCTCTTAAGCAACTTTCCCTTATTCAACACAACTGCCTTGGACACGTGAGTGTTTTCCTCTTACTTTTTAATAGTGTCAGGTCTCTTCCATCCACTCCACAAGTGGTACTCCTCCAAGATCCCCTAGTCTATAGAAACTAACCACCAAACTACGCCGGATTCAAGGCCTTCTACCAACCCCAGAGCCCTGGCACACCTCCCAAGGTGGCTGTCTATGTCTTCAATGCACTGATTCAGCGTTACTCCCTTTTTCCTAGTTTCTTCAACTGTCCTGACTTAATGGCAGTTGACATCTTCTCACCCTCTGGGTTATTTGACTAACTATAAAAGGTTTAAGATATACAACCTTTGCTCTACCAATGGGTCAACCTCTAGGCCCCGCACAGTTACCCCACAGGAGGCCTTCAGACCTCACTCATTTCCACCATTATTGGTAGTCGATTTCAACATCCACCACCCCACCACCGACCCACTACGCCAAATCTCCTCTCAGGAATTTAGTATATCCTCACCAAATTTCCAATTCAGTTCAGATCTTGGCTTCCAACTTCGCAACACACCAGGGGTGTATACTCGATTCTCCTTTGACATCAATACACGCCCTTCTGTTCTTGACCTCTCCTTGGCGAACAAACACCGCCTCCCATTCTTCAATTCAAGGGATTCTAATCTCCAGTCCACTGACTTAGACCATATACCCCTTAACCTCACCTTCACAGCATCGCTTCTCAAGGCTACCCCCACCTTCCCTGCCTGGTCCAAGACTAGCTGGGACACTCTTGCACCCATCCTCGAGGAACATCATATCCCCTCCCCACCTACATACCCCAACGACATCTTGGTTGATGAGTGGTTAACTAGGCACCATGGCTCTCTCACCCTCCTCCTCAAGTCCCACACTCACACAAAATATCACTCCGTCTATGCCAAACCCTGGTAGACCCAAGAACTGTCCCATCTTTGACCGGCCTTCCATCGTACAGCTAGGACCCACCGCCTAACTCATACGTCAGAAACTCTCTCACTCTGCCGCCAACATTGCAATGTATATATTAAAGCCATTGAAAAGGCTCAATCCTTACGCTGGAAGGAATTCCTAGCCAACGTCAACACCAAATCAGTGTAGACAGCTAGGCGCCTCGCTACCGGTCAACAATCTGAGAGGTTCCCATCCTTTCCTGACGCCACCACTCCCGAGGATATCAACACCTCCCTCCTCTATCACTTCTTTCACCCCAAACCACCTATTCCTACTCCATCCTTCCTACTGTATGACAGCAATGCCACTACCCTGCTCAATGAAGAAATCTCCCACGCTCTCCGAAAATCTACCAACACCTTAGCGCCAGGACCTGAACAGGCCCCATATGGGATCTGGAAAAGGGTCCAGTCAATCAACCCCTCTATCCTACAACAACTACTAGGCTCCCTCCTCCTATGTGGGTACCATCCACTTCCCCTTAAAATAGCGAATGGTATCGTCCTCCCCAAACCAGGCAAAGCGGATTACTCCTCCCCTGCATCCTTTTGCATTATTGTGCTTCTCAAAACGGTCTCCAAACTCCTAGAATGGATAATGGCTTACCGGCTCGCCCCCATGGCCAGATCAGTTGCCCATGACAACCCTAACCAATGTGGCTCCCTCCCTCACCTCAGCACATTTGACGTCTGTGCTGCCCTGTTTCAAGAGGTTTGCTCCCAACAACACCCCAACAAGAAAGTCTCCTTCCTCTTCCTAGACAGCAAAGGGGGCTTCGATAACATGCCCGCCGCTTCAACCACTCACCTGCTCCGCTCAAGAGGCATCCCTAGATATATGACCTCGGGGGTCCATTCCATCCTCACCGATCGACATTGCCATTTGCTCTTCCTATGGTAAACGGCAACCTTCTCTCCAGTGTCTGTTGAGACTCCACAAGGCTCCCCCATTTCACCACTTTTGTTTGTAAATTATGCTTCTCGCTAAGCTGTTTCCATACCCCTATGGTTAATGTTTTCCTATGTTGATAGTTTTTCTGTTACGGTTTCTAGTGTCTCTTACCGAAGGAACATTTTGGTGCTTCAACAGGTTTTTCCTTTACTCACCCACAGGGCAGCCAAGCTGGAGGTATCCTTCTCAGTTCCTAAGACTGAGCTCATCCACTTGGGCACACCCAAGGATCGCTGCCCTATTTCCTCCTCTCCCATTGGGCTTACTGGGTGTTTCTTCCCCCCTTCTTCATCAGTACGCTGGCTAGGCCACTGGTTTACACCTACCATGCAAACCTCAACCCATTTTATCAAAAGGATTGCCTTTGCCCAGGCAGCCTTCTCCATCATCAAACAACTCTGACCATGTGGACTAGGCCTTTCTCCTTACATGACACGCTGGCTGGTGGCTGGCCTAGTCCTCTCAATCCTCACCTATGGGGCACACCTGTTGTACCCCACCCAAGTCATCCTTGACAAGATGACCAGTCTGTTGAACAGGGTACTTCGTAGGGTCACCAACTGCTTCTGCTCCACCCCAACCTCCATACTCTACAGCAAAGCCTGCCTGGCCCCTATTTCCTCCCTGCTTCCACACAAGCGTCGCATGGCTGCCCTCCGCCTTACCTGCTCCTCTCCTCTAATCAACCCTGCTGGCATCAGGCTGCCACCATCTTTCCGAATATCTGACAATACCTGTACAAGACTTGACTGCCGTCGCACACTTAAGGGGCGCATGCAAAACTACATACCTCTCCGATGGGATCTATACAAATCCCCCTCCCTCCCTAGGCATCACCTCACTATCCACGCGCTGTGTCACTCCCTCCTTCCCATCATCCCCACTGTTGGGAACTTCCCACTAGCCTTTTATCACCTGCTTCGAGCAGACATACTCCCCGCTGAATCAACAACCAGGAGTTACCCTTTCCTCAAGAATAACTGTAATGCGTTCCTTCCCAAAGATTAGACCCTCCAGGCTCCCCCTCCCCTTTACTACCGCTATGCACCTCGCCTATCCCCCCACCCCTTCATGGGTCTGGGCAAGTTCGCTGCTAGTAGAATCCCTCAAATGCGGTCTGGAAAAAGCTACCTGGCAGCCCATACAACCTGGGACGACACTGACCCCCTCAGCCTTTGCCACTACTGCGAGGAGGAGGAAGAGACCATGGTCCACGATCTCCTCCTATGTCCTGCCAAAGCCTCCATCTGCCTTCGTCACCTCCCTGGCATTGGCAGTCACGGCCCTGGGTCCCCTATCTCGTCCTTGGTGGAGCTTCTACAGGCCCTTCGTGCCTACATCCTTGAGTCTGCAACTTGCTTCCCCCCCTCCATGCCGGCCGCTAGGTCACCCTCACCCTAGGACAGCCTTGCTGCCCTCCTCTACTCCCCTTATTCTTTCACTCTGTTATTAATTTCCTTACTTTGTTTGGAATCATCTTATTTTCTTTCCATACTTGACGAGCCTCCATTGTAGGAGCAGTGACGGTAACGTTACAATTTGAATATAGGATTTTGATAATGGTTTTGTTTATATTTTGAGATTAACGTTTCGTTTTTGCCATAGCTAGAGCTGCATGCAGGTTCCTGTACGTTAACAGAAAATATATGAATGAAATAAAAAAAACTAGCACAACTTACTAAGCTTACCAGTGATGGTGAATGGATATGGACATACTTGCAGGAAGGAGCCTGTCACGCGTTGAAAAAGGTTGCCAAATATCACCTAGCTCTTAAACCTATTGACTATCCAATCCTGAACTAATCTGGAAAGTTTACCGATACATCTGTTACTGGGAGTGACGCTGGGATAACCCAAGGACCAATCAGAGATACAGCTAGACTGGCAGCATTCCATCCCAGTAAACTATTAGCCTCTCATCATAACTACCCCACCCACCAACAGGCAGCGCTTTCAATAGTTCCGGCTGTACTAGCCTTCGCCCACCTGTTATCCCACACAAAGTTCACTATAGTTACCGACCATGAGAGTTTTACCAAGCTCATTACACAAAAGAATCTCAGTGAGTGGCAGCATAGATAGATAATGCATCTTAGCCACTTCCATTTTAAAATAGAATACATGCCTGAAATTTCGAATTTTCTGGCAGACTTTATATCCAGAGTTCAAGAAACCAATTCAGGGCCTCAAGATATAATACAACCAGACCCTACCTCCAAAAATTCAGATCTCCAGGACCTCAACTGCAATCTTATTCAAACCAACTAAACTACTCACTCATAGTATAGCCTAGATTCTGACAGTGAAATGGAAGCAATTGAAGAAACACAGCAGTCTCCATCCCTCCCAACACTCTAATCCATCTATCGCTCCTCCACAGACTACATAGCAAGCAAAGAGATAGCAGCAAATGCAGACACTCACTCACAAGAATGCAAGAACAGCACCAACTTTAGGACATCAGGATCCAGGCAGGGGTCTCATCGTGAGACAAAGCCAGCTTGAACCTTTACCAAACCAGAGAGGAACGAACCCATTTAGCCCTCTCTTGGGCTGCCTGCAATACTGACCAGTGCCTTACACACAGAGTCAGCAAGGAAGCCACTAGATTCTTCACTAAGGACACTGTAAAGCTCAAGCTAGCAAACTAAGTGAAAGCAACATCTCATACCTCACTGGACTGTAGCCTCCCTCTATTACAAGATTGCTCTATATCCCTACTATTACCATTAAACAAATACCTCTGACTTGCAAATATGTTAACTCCAGCGTACCCACCTCAGGCTTCACAAGGTTCACCAGCTTAGAGACTACTCTATAGTGATCCACTAGCTTTCTAGAATTCAGCAGAAACGGATAGGCCCCGAGCTTCCTTAGTTCCATCCACTCATCCCTCCTGGGAAAATTCCACCCTGCTGTTATTAAAGATCTTCAGATAGGCCGTCTTTTCCAGTGAGTCCTGGAGATCACTGATATGCTACACTATTCGATGAAGGATGGCCTCCTCATAGCTGACAATACTAACTGCTATTTTAACATCTATAACCCTAGGGGAACCTTAGAAAGGGAAGTATCTATTTGGGATTTCATCCTTAATACAGCTCATGAAAGCCTAGGACATTTCACAGCACACAGGTCCTACAAGTACGCCACTTGTTTGTTCTGGTGGCCTCTGATGCGGTAGGACTTTATAGCCTGCTACCACTTTTGTAATTAATGTCTGATCACTACGGAGCTAAGCACACTTGCGGGAGGTAGATCACTAGCCCTGCCAGCAACCTATGATGCCTCCCAATCCCTGACAATCGATTTGGCTGGCCCCTTTAACAAATCAATTAACTATACAACTTTCCTTGTTATCATGGATTACTTTGCCTTCTACACTCATCTTATACCATAACAGGACTATGCCACATCTGTAAAGGTATTCAGCGAGCTCCATAAGATGAGATTTGATGTTCATAGACAACCCTTAAGCATATTACTAGACCAAGAGTCCTGCTTTACCTCCAAGTTCTTGTCTCAGATAACAGAGTTAATGGGAATCCAGGTCTGGAGAGCAACCCCTACTTCCAACAAACCAATGGCAAGGTAGAGCGGCAGATTCAGACCCTTAAACAGAAGATAAGGAACTACATTAACAAAAGACAGAACAAAAGGTCTAATGCCCTTCCAGTGTTAGCAGCATCCCTGAATGGCGCCCCTCATGAATCCTTAGTAATATATCCATACCATGCACTCTATGGACACTGTTGAAAGGTTTTCAATCCGGTTCTCAATCTGGCAACAAAGTACCTGTGGTGGAGGAGATCTTTAATGACTATGAAGCTACCAGGATGGAAGTTGATATGCCCAGAAAGCATGCCACATTCTTGCAGACTGTGCAAGGAGATAAAAAGAGGAACCCAGATCGAAGACCCTGCAACATTGTCACCAGGGTTCTTGTTTGAGGGTGCCCTTACACCACCGCCCCAGGACGATCAGAGAAGCTAGAGGCATGATGGTTTGGACCCTTTACAGTCTAAGAGCATGACTCTGGTAGCGATAACAACAAGATAGAATTGCCTAAGAAACTGGACCGTCAAAATCAAAACTTACATATCTCATACCTCAATGAATACTATGAGAATGATCCCAACAGGTTTGCATCCAGGAGGAAAGATATGGTGGCCCCTATGCTTATGAACAATGCAGAAGATTGGAAAGCAGCGGAGATGGTTTAATATCGTCTACAGAACAATAGAGTCGAGATCCTGGTATACTGGAAATGGTATGACAGGACAGATGACTCCGTGGAACCTATCAAGAACCTGAAGAACTCAAAGGTAATCATAGTGGAATATTGGAAAGAAAACTCCAGCTTAGAACTGATGCCTAAGATCATATTCCACTATGTCTGGGCCTCTTGAGAGCCAATAGAACTCTCGACTATCCCTTGCCCTGAAACCATAGTATCCAACGATATCTGGCAGCTCTTTAACGAGTAAGATTACGATTCCGTAGCCTAAGGTGATAGCTACTTCAACACCGATGATGATTGTATGCTCTAGCCTTGCGTGAGCGGCGATAAGGCCTAAGGCCTTAACAGAAGATAGGTTTTGTTTCGATTTCAGCAATGTAATATGTATACATGTTCTGTTACCTCTATTACCACTCTCTTGGGCCTTTCCTTTGTCATACTACTTACATTTGATTTGGTTTCTTTTCGTATTTGATTTCCCTACTGAAACCTTTTCATTCTGGAACTCTGATTACTGTATGCTTTGGAGGATCGACAGAATTGTACCCTAGGAGTTCCATGGGAAGGAACAGGTCATGTATACCAGTGGTAGGATATAGGCAGTATTGTGTGAAAGCTCCAGGCTTTTGAGGACTCTGGCAGGGCAACAGGATTCTGGTAGGTGTACACGCAACAGTAATGATACTGGCTGCAGGTTTCAAGAGCCTTAGCGTTTGCAGGAAAGATTACATGTATTTAAAATCAGTCTCCTGGCTAGCATGATATATCAGACCTGAGACATATACCTAGACCTTGAATACACTTGGTTGAACAGCGATGGTTTGTTCTCCTTCACTCTATAAACCACTCTATTATAGGAGATGGCTAGGAAACACAGAATATGGAAAGCTAAGAGATTGGAATCCTATCACACTGACTATAAGAGATCTAGGAATCTTTATTTCCAGACAATCAGAGAAAGTAAAACTAATTGTTGGAAAACCTTTCTCAATAGTGCCCAAGGTCAAGATATCTTCACTACAGCTAAGTACACCAGACCAACCATGTCCTTGGTAACTCCAACTCTCACTGTGTATGGACAACTTGCTACTGACTTTAAGGAGAAGTGTCAGATGTTCAGAACTTGCATGTTTCCAGATCCACCAACCAGCAACTCCTACTATGATATAGATCACACACAAGTGGAAAAGTGTTTTCCCTGGCCTGAAGTTACTGATTCTGAGGTAAAGGATGCAATCTTCAAATCTGCCCCTCACAAAGCACCTGGCCCTGATGGAATCAACTTTCTTTGTTTAAGGCATGTGTATCAGGCAATCCCCACTCCTCTTACTACTTTGTTCAAGTCCCTGCTGAGAATAGGTTACCATCCCACCTGCTGGAGAGAGGCAACTGGAGCTATAATCAGAAGACCAAACAAGCCAGATTATTCAGTCCCCAAGCCTACAGACGAATCTCCTTATTAAATTGTTTAGGTAAGATTTCTGAGAAGATTATGGCTAAAAGGTTGTCTTATATGGCAGAGACCTATGGACTTCTACACAGTGAACAGATGGGTGGAAGAGCAGGAAGAAGTGCAGTAGATGCAGTTATGGCACTGGTACATGATATGCAGCAGGTTAGGTGTAATGGTAAAGTCCTCTCAGTCCTCTTTGTTGATGTTAAAGGTGCTTTTGACCATGTATCCAGAACCCAGCTACTCTTGGTTTTACAGTCTTTAGGTTTTCCAATTCCAGTTCTTTCCTGGACAGACACCTTCCTTACAGACAGACAACTTGCCTTAGTGTTTGATGGCTAGAGTCAACCACTCCTGCCAGTCAATACAGGCATCCCCCAAGGGTCACCAATTTCACCAATCCTCTTTCTATTTTACCTATCCAACCTGTTCAAAGATTTAACACCTTTATTGATGATGTTGCACTTATAGTTACAGGACCCTATGAAGCAGCTAACTCTAAGTCCTTAGAGAGAGCAGCAAGGAGGGCCTGGAGTTGGGCTGCTGACAATGTAATAGTTTCTGATGATCCTAAGACTGAGCTTATGCACTTCCACAACAAAACCTCCTCCAATACCAACAACTCTCCTGTCACCTTACCTCATGGTACTATCATTCATCCCTCAACACATCTCAGATGGTTAGGTGTATGGTTAGAAAGGAAACTATCAATCAACTACCATATGCAGCAAAAGACAACAGCAGCAACCAGGGCACTTAACATGATATCCAGGCTCTGCAACTCAGAATTGGGACTTTCTGCACCAGCTATGAGGCAACTATACTACACTTGCATTACCCCAATTGCTGACTATGGGGCAGAAATATGGTTGAAAGGGCAGATTGGACTGGCTAACAAGTTGGAGAAGTTACAAGCAGAAGCCAATAGGAGAATACTTGGAGCTTTTAAAACTTCACCAACTGCAGCTCTTGAGATTGAAACCTCTACCCTTCCTGTTCGCTTAAGACTTGACAGACTATGTAAGAGATATGCTTACAGGGTATTACAGATTCTACCAGATCATCCAGTTAGACAAAGAGCACCCTCCTCATACCCTTCAACAATACAGGAAACTTGCACTCCAAGATCACATTCTCCAACCTCGTCAGTTTCAGACAGTTCACTATCTTCAAGATATTGACACAGATATGACTCCCCCTTTGACCCACAACTGGAACCATATGGGA
This sequence comes from Tuber calosporum, assembly GCA_003316355.1. Lineage (NCBI taxonomy): Eukaryota > Fungi > Ascomycota > Pezizomycetes > Pezizales > Tuberaceae > Tuber > Tuber calosporum. The sequence continues at coordinate 2,517 of QFET01001252.1, read as the reverse complement.
AGGTGAAGCCAGACTGGAGAATCTTATATTCTCAACAAGCTAAGTTTCCTACCCAACTGATCCGAGTTTTGAACACCTTAAGTAACTACCTCACAGCAGGCAAGCAACTTGAACAACAAAATCCACTTATTCAACCACCATGGCAGACCAACCTTCTCAATCAGAATTCAAGATTACACATTACCATCTGCCCTGAGCATAAAGATTCAGCTGCCAGACAACACAAAATCCTTTTCAACAAGATCAACAACAAAGACAACCTGATTCTCTACACTGATGGCAGTGAACTGCAGACTGGAGCAGGAGGAGCAGGAGTGGTAATGATGCATGATGGGAAGGTTATGGGCAGGTTGAGAGTTGGACTTGGGAAGGACATGAAGGTTTATGATGGGGAATTAGTAGGTATTGCCAGAGCACTCACAGAAGCCAGCAGGACCAGCCTATCTTTCAAGCACATCTGGATCATTACAGACAACCAAGCAGCAATCACAAACTCCTTCAGACTTTCACCCCACCCTGGCCAACAGATATCACACCAGATTCAAAGGATTACCATGGATTTACTGAACACAGACCTGGACTTACAGCTTCATCTACAATGGGTTCCTGGGCACACAGGTATTCAGGGTAATGATGAAGCTGATCTTCTTGCCAAACAAGCAGCTGAGTATCCCCAACCCACACAAGAGAATTATCTATCACTGACCAAATTGAAGACACAGATTAAGCAGTCTGCCCTTACTGCCTGGCACCATTACTGGACTCAACTGCCAGATGCAAGGAAGGGCAGACACTTTAGGTCTATCCACTTCCACCTTCCCAAACTGAGACCATCACCACACTTCTACCAGCTCTCCAAACATCAGCTTGCAACAGTCACTCAACTCAGACTTGGCCATGGATACTTTAAATCTTATCTTTCTATATTGGATGAGAATATTCAAACCAGTTGTACCTGTGACAGACAGACACCAGCACCCCAGACACCAGAATACATCCTTCTTTACTGCAACAAATATCAACCATGCAGACACCTGCTTAGACAAGCTGCTCACAACTTCCACCTTCCAGATGTCCTTGGATTCAAGGCTGGCCTACTAGCTGTGGGGAAGTTTGTGGGACAGTGTGGAGCAGTAACCAGACATGACTACTTGGGAACTCTAGGAGGATTTGAGTGCTCTGGCAATGGAAGGAGAGGGGAGGAGGAAGAAGAGAGGGAAGAGGAGGGAATAGTAGATGGAGATGAATGGGAGATGAGAGAGGAGGCCAGAGGATTGGAATGGAGAGAGGAAGCAGGTGTGGTAGGGAAGTAGGATGGAACTGGCAGGAGGCCCACTGAGAAGGAGACAAAAGGATTTAGGAGATTCAATTTGGGACCAGTAGTGGGAGGCACCTCACTCATGTACTTTTCCAGCTTCATAGCCATAGGCTCTACAAGCTTAATGATTTATAATAATAATAATAACACTCTATAATACTACCCTTGTCTTTGCCTCTCAGCAGGTCTCCCTTGTCTTTACCTCTCAGGAGGTCTCCCTTGGACACCAAATGGATAGTAGGCTACTGCTTAGCCTATATTGTATTACCATTCACATAGGCTAGCCCCTTGTTACAGTAACAAAATAGAGAAAATATTATAAAAACATCAGTACGAACAGGTTTGACCCTGAAAAACTACCTTGAATATCCTTATAAAATATGCATAATGGTGTGCATGAAATAAGCTGAAAGATAAGGTAAGATACATGACCGTTAAAATGTCACTATATATGGATATTTAACTGAGATATCTCGCATGTAAAATAAGAAATATACACATATACCGTCAAATATTATGATATAATATAAGAGAGACAGTGATATATCCTATCTCACTCTCCGCGCCCTGTTCTTGCCTCCTGCTTGAAAATATTACCGCATTCAGCCGCACAAAACCACTGGGATTTGTATGGCAACTATCTCTACAAACTAAATTTCGCTTTTCGCTTAGGCTTTACCTATAAGTGACCCTACACTTCCCCTGAATCAGCCTTTACCAGGGATGGCTCACAATAGAGGCAGGGCCTCCAAGCCCCAATCCCATGCCTCAGTGCGTGGCAACCCGTATTATGGCCGCCCTAGCTCTACCGCCCCCCTTACTCCACCTGCAGAAATGTCTGGCCTGGCCTCGTCTTCTGCTTCTCAGTCCCCCAGCCCCCTTGATCCTAATCTTCCCCTCTTCAGGCTGCTCTATGATGAGATTAGGCCTTCTATGGACCCAAACCCTGACCTCTTCCCCCGTCTCTGGGATTCTGATATCTGTGACCTTTCTGTTAGTGAGAATGTATTCATCCCCCGCCTTTTGAAGATGATCACAGGGATTGGCGGTATCGGTGCTCGTCTCGAACGCCTAGAGGCTACTAACACACACACAACGCCGCTTCGCCCCCCTCTCTCCCCACCCTTCTCTTGGCCAACCTGGAAGCCTCAGTCAGAGTCTTGGCTGCCAGGGTTACTGATGTCGCCTCCTCCCACCCC
>QFET01001251.1:0-29423 GCA_003316355.1 Tuber calosporum | reverse complement strand
CTTCGTCCGCTCGCTCGCTCTTGCTTTGGCGGCATTTCTCCAGGCAGAGAGATGCCATCCTGGTTGTTATTGTAGGCCACGAGGAATCTCTTCTTTTTTACTACTCAAGTTTGCTTGCTTTACTCAAGAACCCAGTCCTGGACACCTCCGACCAACCTGCATCTGGCCTATCAAATTGCGCTAAATCCGGAGCGAGAGGCACTCTTGCTTCAACTGAACATAAGACCATCTCGGCCAACTGAAAGCGAAAGAATAAAAAGGAAAGGAGGAAAAGAAAAAAAGAAAAAAGATATTGAAATCTGCCTAAGTGAACAAATAATTCTCTAGTTTCTTCTAGACTACTTACATGTTCATAGTGGAGTCTGGGCGTGGGAAGTATTTTTTATCGAAAAGAGAGCTCCGTAGTGGTTTAGTGATCTGATCATCCCATCCTCGCGACATTTTTCAAGCAAATAAAAGGAACATGCCGCCCAAACGTCAATCCTCATCATCTTCGTCCACTACAACAACCACAGCTACCGCACTTGGCGGGGTCACAACTGCTGATTTTTATCCTGCCGATGAATTCACGCGAACTGTAAAGAAGCGTTTGGCGACTTCTTCGAGAACTGGTCAAGCCTGTGATAGGTGTAAGGTTTGTTTGTTCCTTGATTCCTTGATAGCCTCTGATAAAAACCCTTTCGCGTCGACTTACCCCTGTAATTACAAACTTCTTACCCCATGTTATTGATGCTATTCATTTAGGTCCGCAAAATTCGCTGTGACGGTCTGCCAGGAGGCTGCTCGCCATGTATTCAGAATCGAACAGAGTGCCGAACCACCGACCGCATTTCTCAGAAGGCTATCCCTCGTGGCTACGTAGAAAGTCTTGAAGCAAAATGTGCCGCGCTTGAAGCTAAGAATAAGGAGATGGAGGCTGCGCTTTCGAGAATGGGATTTGAGAGCAGGAGCAATGGTGCAAGTGGGACAAACGGGTTCGCTCCGCGAAGCACCGACTGGGGCGTGAGTGGTGCGAAAGTTGGCTCTGACGGATCCTGGAACCAGGATAGGAAAAGCTTCACCGGGCCCGGCCAGGTGAATTATCCGACCTCGGCCGAGTCTTGCTGCGCTTCACAGATGCCGGAGAGACTGTCTCAATCGATTCGGTCAGCGAGCTTCCGTCCCGGGAATACCGGGACTCATTATCTAGGGATTTCTTCCGGCTCTTCTTATCTCAGTTCTATCAAAGCTTCGGCATTGTCTCTCCTCGGAATTGATATTGACCTATCAGACCTGGATCCTAGCGAACCAAGCCATCCATCCAATGCCAACGATGAATCGTTCAGCAGCTGCCTTTCAACCATCTTTAACGTCAACCCGAATGTGCCGAAAGTGGAATTGCCCCCGCGCGATGAAGCTTTCCAATATGTGGATTGGTTCTTCATCATATCTCACCCATACCTGCCCATCCTTCATCGCCCAACCTTCATCACAATGGTAAACCTCCCCCATTTCGTTTGCATGTTCAAGTTCCTTCTCCCCCTGAATATTCTAACTTGGTCGCCGTCCTAGCTCGATAAGATGTACACCGACAAGGCCTACGAAGCCAGCCCTGCCCAGATTGTGATGGTTCATATGGTTTTTGCTATCGTACACTTTCAGAATGCTACGCGGGACCGCATGAAGAACCGAGGCCATACTACAGCTGAATCGATTGAGGTCATGCAACGTTCGCGCAACCACTACCATTATGCCCTTTCATTCTTTTATGGTTTGCTCAGTCACTCTGCGCTTGAAGATCTCCAGGCTATTGGATTAATTCTTCAACATCTTCGCGCTTTTCCCAAACCCGGTGGAAGTTGGCTCCTATCCCGTATTGCTATCTCGCTGTGTTTCGAGCTTGGTCTTCACCGGTCTCCCAAGAAGTGGGTCTACCCTGGTTCAACGCAGAATAATATTGAGATAGAACTGCGAAAACGAATTTTTTGGTCCATTCTCACACTAGAGACTTCTCTGAGCGCAAGACTTGGCAGGCCAATGAGCATTCGGGCTGTCGACTACGATGTGGAATACCCGGAGCGGATTGATGATGAGTTTATCACTGAAACAGGGTTCATCAAGCGCGATGAGAGTGTTGACGAATGCTCATTCGACGTTGCGATTGAAATGTTCAAGTTTACTACCCTCTATATCGAGATGTTGGGAACATTATACACCCCTGCACGCCCTTCGACGGAGAAATACGTCTCTCTTGTGCAAGATCTGGAGGCAAAGCTGGATGCGTGGAGGGCCCAGGCTCCAAAAAGCATAGGTGCGGACAACAGGATGGATTAGTGGCCGGTATTTTGCTGATAGGTGGCCATAGCTCTCGACGCACCCAAAATGGAAAAGAGATTTCAGGCAGTGCACTTGGCTTCTTGGTACCATGAGTGGGTTCCACTTCACAGCCGGATTGGGTTTCGTTTCGTGCTAATTTCCTATAGATGTCGAATTCTCATGCGCCACCCTTCACTGAGCCTCTCGCCATCCCCCTCGTTTACCAGTGACTGCATAACAATATGCGTTGAGTCATCCCGCCAGATCCTTCACCTGACAGACGAACTACGCAAAGGGAGTCATTACTTGGATACAACTTGGTCCGGAACTACTATTCAGCTTTTAGCAACTCTGACGATTCTGTTTTCCGTGTGGCAAAAGAGAGACACGGTTACTTCCGATGTGGTGATACAAGTCAAGGCCGACATGGATTTATGTATGGACATTATGGGTGACGTTGGAAGCCTACTGGGTACACCCTCAATTACCCGTGGCGGCCGAAGACTCGGGCTAACCAATTTCCACAGGCTCTCCGAATAGACTCCGAGAAGTAGTACAACGCCTAACCCATGGAACAATGGAGCTCCTGAACCGCAAGAAAGAGCAAAATCCCCGCTCTGCGTCAACCACTCGGGGGAGTACTAACCCGTCTTACCCACCCTACACCACATCCCCTCAATACAACACTACGGCAACGGCACCTCCGACAATGAAAATCCCATCCACTGCTCAAGTCCCTCAGGACCAATTCCAGCCTCCACTCTACCCACCTCCTCCGCACGACAACCGGCCCCCAATCTTCAACGACCCCGGAGTGGTTGTCTCCCTCCCGGGCACCGACTTTGAATCGTCGCTCGCCCACACAGGACCAATCTACAACCCCCAACCGCCTGTCTTCGCCCAGGGCGCAGCCCCATCTTATCCCCTTGATTGGTGGTCAGGTAACGAATCCTGGCGCGAATACACGCACTCAATTTCCCACATGGCTGGCGAATTAGACCCGACTGAAACATACTCCCCCGCCAGTGCCCTCATCACTCTGAACAGGGATTGCAACAACAGCATAATTCGCCCTGACCCTCCTGCTCAGCACAATAACGCAAATGTGAGCGCTCCTGGCGGGATCGTTCTGAGCACTGTCACTACAGCAGAGAGTCCGGGCGGGATTATGGCGAGCAGAAGCCCGTTTTCGCAGAGCAATGAACCACCTAATAGTTGGTCGATGATAGGGAGTTTTAGCTTTAGCGATAACTCTTTGGCGAGGGGCGGGGGGGATGGGGGTGTGCCTTGATAAATTAGATAGGTTAGACCTTTTGCTGCCGTTATGCGGGCGCTGTGTACCAACCAGCCCTACTCTCATACTTTGGTTGCGGCTCTTTTTCTCTTTCTTTCGTTCTGGGTTTCCTTTTCTTTCTCCGGTTCGGGTGTGGCTTCTGTGACTTCTGTTCTGTTGATAAAATGCGAGTCATTTACTTTCTTTCCCTTCAAAAAATATTGGGTTTACTTAAGACGCAGGATATCTTTTTCTTTTTTCTTTTTCCTTTTTTTTTCTTCCCATGTATTCCTATCTTTATTCATGTTAGTTAGTCTCTTTTTTCTATCGCTTGATCCCCCTGCCCATCATTTTACGTTACTTGACCAAATTAATGGCGGCGAGTTTTTCGATAGCAATACGCTCATTGCTGGTGGGAGGTGTTAGGTAGCGCATGATGGCAGGCAGACAAGCAAGAAAACTGGCAAAGGTTCTCCCAATCCTGTTCTGCCCTCGGCCAGGGCTTCATGGCGCAAAGTTTCCGGATTCATTTATTTTCATAGGATTTTCAGATCTGCTTGTATGTATATACCCACTTTATTTCAAGTCTTGGTTAGCTATTCGTTGTATGGTAGCGTGCTTTGCCGGAAAGGATACATGTAGGAGGGAGGTTGGAATATGGTTAATTCGCCTGTGCCGATATCGTATTTCCTCCCCCCGAATTCCTGGTGGACGGTAACTAGCGTAGCAGTAGTACCGTACCTCATTTCCACCTACGCTCAATTTATTGATTGGTGGATCAGACCTTACTTTGCAAAAACCAAGACCCCGCCAGGCTGCTTTCCACTCCCCCAGTGATTGCTACTCAGGTTTGGTAAGCAACAACCCTTTGCCAGTTGACGGCAGTTTCCAGTTTTTCCTTCTCTACCAACTCCGGCATAGACATGATCCTTCCGTCCTTCCTCTGTCCTCCCCCTATGCTGGACCGAGTTGGTAAGTCGCAGCTGCAGAAAATAAGGTGGTAGGCAGGGCGTGTAGGCAGCTAGGAAGGCAAGCCGGGAATTAAAAAGAAACGCATAAAGAAAAAAAAGAAAAAAGAAGAAACTAACGCTAGGTAGCAATCTCTTTGGCTCCCTCCATGAGTGCGGGGGTGCCTATTTATTTTTGGGAGCAATCGGGTGTACTGCATCGTGCGAATGTGCACTTATATGTATGCTTTAGAGTCTTGAAGGGCCCCTCCACCCTCCTAGATAAGCATTCTCGCTCCCCTTTGTCCCTTTTATTACCGCCCTATGCTATATAGTATAGTATAGGAGCTAGCTCCACCGTGGCCGCCACCCCAAGGATTGCCACAGAGTGTGGGGAAAGGGAGTTTGGATTTTGGAGGGTAAATTACTGTAGTCTAAATTTCGGAATGGTTACGAAAGGGGGCCCAAAGCCACCTCCAATCCCTTCTCCGGGAGCTGATTGGCAGTGGACCCTGGAGGGAGCCGTACTGAATATTTTGCTCTGAATGCTCAGATATACTGTGAGCCATTAGTTTTGTGACCCGACAGGTAATAATTAGACACAAAGAGCTCTGAGAGGGAACCTACAAATATACCGATGTTGGATTGATTGCGATGCTCTGCCCTTGGTAATAATTTATCAAGCAGGGTCCTATGCCTTCCACATTATATTAATAGTACATATGAGTAACTACCAGAATGCATGCTCAGCTACAGTTGAATCTACAGTCGTTGAAAATCTTACAAGTTAGACAATTTGTGATTTACGGTTTCTGTGAATCAAAACAGTTCATTTGAGACTGTACCAGTTAAAATGTACTTGTGGGGCATTTTTGTTGTGAGTGGGAAATCACTATACAATGGATGTGATAGCAGAAAAAACTTTACAGATAAAAGCAATTTTATGTCAGTACAACCTTTATCCCTAAACTGTCAGCTCAAAAAAAACTTTAAAATTAATCTGATTTTTTATTTTTTTTATTTAATTCATATATTCTCTGTTAACATACAGGAACCTGCATGCAGCGCTAGCTATGGCAAAAACGAAACGTTAATCTCAAACAAACAAACAAAAGAAATATCAAATCCTATCTCCCAATTGTAACAGTACCGTCACTGCTCTCACAATGGAGGCTCATCAAATAAGGAAATAAAATAACAAAATTCCTAACAAAGTAAGGAAATTCATAGCGACGTGAAAGAATAAGGTGAGTAGGGAAGGGCAGCCAAGCTGTCCTAGGGTGAGGGTGACCTAGCGGCCAGCATGGAGGAGGGGAAGCCAGTAGCAGACTCCAGGATATAGGCACGAAGGGCCTGTTGAAGGTGCATTGAGGACCAGATGGGAGAGCCAGGGCCAAGATTGCCAACGCCAGGGAGGTGGCGCAGGCGGATGCAAGCTTTGGCAGGACATTGGAGGATAGCGTGGACCATGGTCTCCTCCTCCTCCTCGCAGTAGGGGCAAAGGGTGATGGGGTCAGGGTTGTCCCAGGATGTGTGGGCGGCCAGGTACCTTTTACCAGACCGCATTTGGTGAATTCTAGCAGCAGCGAACTTGTCCAGTCCCATGAAGGGGTGAGGGGACAGGCGCGGTGCGTAGCGGTAGTAAAGGGGAGGGGGAGCCTGGAGGGTACAATCTCAGAGAAGGAATGCCTTACAGGCATTCTTGAGGAAAGGGTAACTACTGAATGTCGATTCCGGGGGGAGTATGTCTGCTGGAAGCAGGTGAGAAGAGGCCAGGGGAAAGTTCCCAACAGTGGGGATGATGGGAAGGAGGGAGTGACACAGCGCGTCAATGGGGAGGTGACGCCAGAGGAGGGAGTGGGATTTGTATCGATCCCATAGGGGAGGTATGTAATTTTGCTTGAGACCCTCAAGTGTCTGACAGGAGTCAAGTCTTGTACTGGTGTTATCAGAAATTGGGAAAGAGGCTGGCAGCCTGGCGGCAGCAGGGTTGATTAGAGGAGAGGAGCAGGTAAGGCGGAGGGTAGCCATGTGCCGCTTGTGTGGAAGTAGGAAGGAAATAGGAGCAAAGCAGGCTTCGCAGTTGAGTATGGAGGTTGGGGTGGAGTAGAAGCAGTTGGTTATCTAACGAAGGACTCTGTTCTATAGAGTTGTCATCTTGTGGTGGGTGACTTGAGTGGGGGAGAACAGGTCTGGCCCATAGGTGAGGATTGGGAGAACTAGGCTAGCCGCCAGCCAGCGTGCCATGTAGGGAGAAAGGCCTAATCCAGGAGGTGAAAGTTGTTTAATGATTGAGAAGGCTGCTTGGGCGAAGGCAATCCTTTTGATGAAGTGGGTTGAGGTTTCCATGGTGGGTGTAAACCAGTAGCCTAGCCAGCGTACTGATGAAGAAAGGGGGAATAGGGACCCAGTGAGCCCAATCAGAGAGGAGGAGATAGGGGAGCGATCATTGTGTGTCCGCCAGTGGAACAGTTCTGTCTTAGGAACTGAAAAGGAGACCTCCAGCTTGGCTGCCGTGTGGGTGAGTAAAGAAAAAACCTGTTAAAAAGCACTTGAATGTTCCTTCTGTAAGAGACAGAGGAAACCGTAACAGAAAAATCATCAACATAGGAAAAAATTACCCCTGGGGGTATGGGAAAATGTAAGCAAAAAACATAAATTACAAACAAAAGTGATGAGATGGAAGAGCCTTGCGGGGTCCCAACAGACACTTGCGAGAAGGTTTCTGGTTCCCATTAGAAGAGCAAACGGGAATGTCGATCGGTGAGGAAGAAACGGACCCAAGAGGTCATATATTTAGGGATGCCTCTGGGCCCATCCACAGTCTTCAAGACCCCCCCCATAACTTTACTCAACAACTACATCTCCTCCATTTTCCTCCATAGAGAAAACTGTTCAATAATCCACTTTAATCACTTCTACAACTTTTCTGAACTTGATTCCCACTTTTACCCCAATCTTGGCAAACTTCCTTGATTTTACCCCTATTTCTGCCCCTGAAAGTTGGACATCAGGCTTCCACACCCATAGTTTTGGAGCTTTTGCTCTCTATCTTTTCCTGACTCTTCCTGAGTCTGCTCTGGACCATCAGATAACTTTTCAGCTAAGTTGCTCTTCTTTTCACTCCTCTGTTGGTGTTTTTATTCTTGTTTTACCTGTTTGTTTGTATTTTTCATTTTGGTTTATTCACCACTGTACTGCATATTTGGTTGCCTTGTCAACCCCACCTTATCCCATCTTATCCCCTTCCAACAACCACTTTACTTAGCAATTTTCGCATTTTTCACACATTTATGCCTGCTCATCCACCACTTAGTGGAATATCCTCCACCAAAGTGCCCTTGAATGATGCAAGCTCCTTGTATTCATCTTCCCCCATAGTTTCTAGCACTCCACCAGGTAGACAGCCACCTGCACTGCCTCTTACTATGACCAGAGTCAGAGGTCATAGAAGAAGCACCCCACTCTCCTCTTCTATTTCCCCTACATTTCAAGATATCTGCACCTTTAGTCCACCTCCTCCAACTTCTGCTCAGAGAGAAAGACTTGTTATATTTGAAGGATTACTTAATGATATTGTTAACCACATAAAGGAACACCAAGGACTTTTTACTACCCCAGAAGAGGACTTTCTAAACCATTTACTGCTTACTATTAGCAGCTATCCTGACAACCACATTCCTGATGCAGCCCCCATTGCCCCTTCCTCCTCTCCCACAATTCCTCAGGCCATTGAAACCAGATTGACCAAACAGGAGGAAACCTCAAGCCATATTCTTACCAGACTTGACCAACTGACATCTACTACTCCTACACCTGTCCTCCAACCTGCAAAAATGACTTGGGCTAACATAGTTGCACTGGATACTCCAACAACTACTACTACTTCACCTACTACCAAAGCCTCAAAAAAGCGCCCGGAACCCACCCCAGAGCGTGAGAGGACCCTCATCCTGAAGCCAACATCTCCTCCTCCCAACTTCAACCCACTCCAGATCAGAGAGTCAATCAACAGTGTTTTGATTCAGGCCAAACTGAATATTACTATAGTCCTTGTTAGACTTTCTGTCAACAACAATATAGAAATTCAAGTGAAGCCTGACAACACTGCTGCTGAGCTCAAAGATAAGGAAAGTATTTGGAGTCACCTGGTTCCAGGACTACAGGAGGTGGCCATCAGGCAAAGATGGTACAGGCTTGTAGCCCACTCTGTTGCAACTGACTTGTTTGTGGCAGACAGTGAGGAAAACATATGGTGGCCTTCCAGGAGGATATTGAGACCTACAATACAGACATGCAACTAGCTGCCCCACCAAGATGGCTAACTAAACCTGAGGCCAGAGTAGGAAAGTTGCACTCCTCCCTTGTTCTGTCTTTAAAAACTCAAAGAGAATTAAAACATGCACTGAGAAACCAACTAGTCATAGCAGGAACTTCTGTCAAAACTTCTGCATTTGTGGACATCAGACCCAGTACTCAAGGCAGAAACTCTCAGAAGTTTGCACATAATCAGAGAATTTGCAGACATCTTACCTCTTGCCACCTCTGTGCAGGTGATCATTCAACCAACCTTCACAGATGTTCTACATGCCAGTCTACTAAGGAATGTCCCCATATCCAACTCAAATGTTCTAATTGTGATGGCTCTGACAAAGCTACTGATGTTAGGTGTGAGGTATATAGGAACTTAGTTAAACAACCAGAACTCTCTTCTACTGACTATCCTTCCCATTCCTTATGAAAGGCAAACCAATTACTATTATCCAGCACAATTGTGCAAAGACATATGAAGTATTGACATACCTTCTTCACTATGCTAATGGTAGTGCAGATATTGTTCTTGTTCAAGAGCCCTGGTTGGCTCCCAATGCCACTCCTTACTCCCATCCTTCCTTTGAATCTATTCTTCCTGATACTGCAGATAATGAGAGACCTAGAACTGGTGCCTATATCAGCAAATCTAGACTTGACATCCTTTGTACATACAGATCTGACCTTCTACCTCACCTTGATGGTGATGTTCTTCCACTTCAGATTTTTGCTGGAAAAGAGAAGTTTACCCTATGGAAGATCTACAATGAATGATAGAAGCTGACGCCTGATGTTAGGCACAAACGACTCCAAAGAGGATTACACGACTTTCCAGAAGGAACTGCATGAATCTGAACCTCCACAGGCAATTACCGCCCTGCGGCCCCGGCGTTCGCCCTGGGAGTCGACACTTGCAACATGTGCAGTTGCTCGCGTACTAAGAGAAAAAAGAAATTGGAGCTCATCTTGTAACTCCGTATTCGTCGTCGCCGTCCGTCCGACAGGATGCAGTCCGCAGGTTATATGAGAGGGCCTATCTGGCTACGTCTGGGAAGTGGAACGAAGCGATTCCGTCAAGAACTCGTGGAGTTACACCCAGATGAAGTCAAGAGAGCCCATGTAGTCCTAGATCGGTATGAATGCGGGATTAAAGTAGGCTACTCCGATACACAACGAGAGTATGCTGACACCCCGTGATGCCTATAAGGTCAATGAACCTATCGGAACAAGTTGATACGGAGAGGCAGTGAAGACGAGAAGGTATTGGCCCGATCATGAACACTAGTCATCCTGAAAGCCAGCTATAGAGCCAGATAAGACGGCACGAAGCAGATTCGGGCAACGACCAAGCTGGCCCCTTGGAGTTCTAAGAAGTTATTGGTACGTTCCAAATGGGGCAGCCATATCTTAACAGCCGAAAGAAGGTTGACAACTACGACTAAGGGGGACCATACCCACATAGATGTCGGGAGCTCTGATCATACTATTAGCTGTGTGGGGGAAGAGAAAGTTTTCAGGGTCAAAGCGGGTTCACTCTCGGAGTAAGAGATGAAGGTTGGGAAGAAAAATAACTGTTTATATGTAACCCAGTTGTAGTCCGCGAACACTCAGCCCCGGGATATAAATATCGAAGTGCCTCACAAGCTGTAGCCATCATCAAGCAACGGAGAAGAGATCTTATTAAAATCATAAGTTTACTTAAAATCTTTACCTACAAGCCTTCCTAGACAATCTCCGTTTACGAAGAATGATTTAAGCCTAGCTCGATTCGCTTGCCCTTAGAATTAGCTACCCTTAACAGTATATTGATATTTCACCTTGTTACCAGGGCTCTTTACATGACTATTGTGCACCTCCAAGTCATACCTCAGAAATCACATAAGCTCATAGCTGATTCCACGTCCCTCAAAATACATCTCCTCCTTCCAAGAAATACTTGAAAACTCCCTCTCGGAGATCCAATTCTATATACCTCAGGAACCCTCCTGGTTCACCGACCCCTGACTCAACCCTACCGAATCAGATTTCCAAGAAATCTACGAACGCTTTTACGGTCCCACCTTCCTGTGGAAACTGTTCCAAGACTACGATACTGAAGAAGAAGGAACCTCCAGGTCTTTCAGATTTACCTCCCCCTCCTTCACTCCATCTCTTTGGAGATTAGGAAAACATCCAGAGTCACAATACAAACGAGATGGCCCGACAATTGACGGTTAACACGGACAAAGCCATGTGGGACATAGAAGAAGTCTCTCTAGTTGGAAGCAATCAAGCACCTGGGCGCTCCAGGTCACCTTTGGCGCTCCACCACCTCTCACAGCCAAGTGGAGTCATGAAATCGGCGCCTGGAACTCGATCAAGCACTCCCCGTCCCCCCGACGCCAGAAATCCAGCTATAGAAAGATTAGCAGAACGTATAGGCTAGGAAATGAGCTACTTCGACCGTACCCTCCAGGAATCGGTTGATAAGCAACATCTGGCATACCGTGAGTTATCTGGTCAAGCTCCGGATCAGGCAAATCAACTCCAACACTATGCTCAACGGATAACCCGTGGTGAACAGATCATTAGTGAAGAATTGAAACAGGTCAATTCTGGACTTGAAATGTTAACAACTGAAACCGCCGCACTTCAAGATGCAACCACAAAACGGTTGTAGGCAAAGTTGCGGGCGCAGGAAGAACGGGCTGCACACCATGAAGCGGTAAGTACCAAACTTCATGCTAAAATTGGGGCAACAGGACAAGAGTCGCTGGACCGAGACCGCCAGCTAGAACAGGCTATGGCTAGGCAAAAAGCAGAACTCCTCCAAAGACAAGTGGCCACACAAAAAGAGCATGAGCGGATCAGTGAGGAGTTACGAGAACTACACCAACACCTTGAACAAGAGCTGTTAGAAATGGAGGCCTATGTGATCAGGTAGAATGCCGCATCCGATCAACTAAATCGAATCTTGACTCGGATGAAGGAAACTTTGGTGCAACTACAAGTTGCGATGAACCCACCAAGCGTGTGGGACACAGTGGTACCACAGGCGTGGAAATTCCGGGCTTGGTAAGACAAACCACGGCTGATGGCCGAGAAGAGTTCCGGTTCATTCCCAGATGAGACAAAGGTAAGGCAGTGGATCGAGGTGATGGAAACGGAAATGGAAGAATGGAACCACCCCCGCCTCCTCCGGCGAATGCACCCAACCCGGGAGACGATGACTCAGGCTCAGAAGACGAAGGTGTCCCCTCTCGACGAGGTGGCGTGCCATCAGGAAGGCCTTTGCCAAATCGAAAGTTTGAATCAGAGGCTGATGCATGGGTCGACTGACTGGGGTAAGCATTGTCAAGAACCAATCGCCGACAAGCGGATTCCCCGTTCAAATTCGTAAATAAGCCTACTCAGGATGTACGAGTATGGCTACTAAATTGCGAGGACTACTTTGGGAGATACCCATGGCAATGGGAATATGATGAAGAACTCATCAAGTATGCGTTAGGAAGAATAGAAGAGCCCGAGGTGGCCCCTTTCTCAATAACATATCGAAAGAAAATGACTGGGGACCTCGAGTTCCCCAAACATGAGGGTTATGATTTCTGGGTCACATTCCGGGCTGAAGTTACAGAACAATTCACGGTATTGCACAAGGCACAAAAAGCCATAGCCGAAATGGAGACTTATTATTATTATTATATTTCATTACGCTTATGGAGCCAGAGGCTATGAAGCGGTAACTAACATACATGTAAGGTGCACCTCCTGCACCAGGTCATTGCCCACTGTCTCATATATGTTGGTGTATGCCTTTCAGTGGACCCCTGTCATAAATGCTAACAACCCCTAAACAAAAGAAATCCTCCCATCCGCCTTAAGCCTAACAAGTATAAGGAAATAACAGCAAGTAAACCTAAGTAGCCCTGTTCCTTCTCTCAGTTGCTTCTTGGTGTGCGTGTAGGTAGGTGGGACACTCCTTGGAGGTAGCCAGGTGATCATTGCCGCAGTTGAGAAATTTGATGGTGGTATGAAGGCATGGCTTGCCCTTGGTGGGGCAGTCAGATCTGCCGCAGGTGTTTAGGTGAGCTGGGTGTTCCAAGGAACAAATTGCGGAGTGGCGGGTTCTGGTGCACTGGGTTGGGTGGTGTCTAAATTCCAGGCATCGGGAGCATTGGGTGTCAGGTCCAAAGGCAAGGTAGCGTTGCACCTTGAACCTTCTACCAAAGAGAGAGAGGCCTCTGTTGAGGGCTTTATCTGTTGCTTCTTTGCCGGCAATTGTGAGGATCATAGCTGATGCTGCTTTGGACTGACGCTGGGCTTCTGTGGCGAGCCATCTAGGAGGGCGTAGGGAGCTGGGTGCCTGGATTGAATGCTTCAATCTCAGCTTGGACTGTAGGGAAGGTGGAGGTGGTTGGTATGCCGTGGATGATGACCTTCTGCCAGATCTCATCATTTGTGAGGCCATTGGCAGCAGGAATGGTAGCTATAATAGCCTCCTCAATGGCAAAGCGGTGGTTTTTGACAACAGTGGAGGCAGGAATGTTGTCCTTTGTAATTGGGCCACATGGTGGTTGGGGGTGAACTTAATGTTGGAGATCAGTTGTTTCTTGGTTGCAGTGTTGACTGTATCACGAATGGTAAGGTGGTTGGTGTCATCAGGTAGTGCTGTGCCTTCTCTCTCAATAATCATCGTACGGTCGCCTTTGGTGAGGAGGGCAGTGGTAGTGTTCTTGGTGGGTTGGGTGGTAGGGGGTTTGACTGGGGAAGCTTTGGCAGCTTTTTGGGCCCAGGTTTGTGTGGTGGTGGTGGTAGGTAGTGTAGATTGTATGGTGGTAGTAGGTTGTTGTAGGAGTTGCTGTGACTGAAGTTGCGCAACTTGGTTGGTAAGGGTGGAGATCAAGGAGTGGAGGTCTTTGGTGTCCTGAATATGACGTTCTTGGACCACCATCAGGTGTTGCTCAAGGGCATCAAGCTTGTCTGAAACTTCATTGTGTGCTTTGTTGACGGCATAGAGTCTCCTGGTAAGTGATTCAGTTGTGTGGGGTCTTCCTTCAAGGGTGAGGAAGGTGGAGGCATCAGTGTTGGAGGGTAATGGAGCAGGGCCTCCAACTGTCTGGACTGGAGAGGGGGTATCCTGCATGGCATTTTCATCCATGGGGGTGTCTGTAGGCGAGGATAGGTTTTCAAAGATGTTTTGTGGTTGGAAAGGGGTTGCCAGGGGGTTTGCAGCCTTCCTACCTCTGCCTCTTAGCCGTGGAGGCATCAGAGGTGATGAAGCAAGGACTCAGTTGATAAAAGGTGATGGGAACCAAATAATAGAGTGCAATTTGTTGATAAAAGTCTTTAAAGAGGGAAGGGGAAGTGGTGAGAATTGGTTTGGAGCCAATGAGGTGGAAGCTTGGCGAAAAATTTGGTGTGGTTTTTTCTTTCACTGTGGTTGTAACGGCAACGGATTCTTTGATGATCCTACCGAAATGGAGAAGGTTAGGTATAGACGGGACATAGAGAAGTAGCTCCCTACCATGGAAAACCACAACATTGAGGCAGAAGTATCAGGCATCGCCTGGAGAACCATCATTCAGCGGCAACTTACTATCGTGGACATGTGTACGCTATCACATGAACATCATGACTTGGATAGCGAAGGGATCAAGGCAGTCCGCAGGGTCACCAAAGCGGAAGAATCGTTTAAGTAACAACAAGGGCTATTTAGAAAAAACGACCAGAGAAAAAGTGACTCCCAGAAAAGCAAACGGGAGGAGGAATCCAAACCTAGCAAGACCACAGATGGGAATATAAAACAGAAAACCTATACGGCAGCAGAAAAGGCAGCCTACAAATTGAAAACACAAGCCGATAAAGGGAAAAAAGCCCCCGCTGACGCAAAGGTTGAGCACAAAAATTGGAATGAAGCTTATACAGGAATCCATGAGGATAAATTTGAAGAACGAAAAAAGGCCAACTAATTCACTCGTTGCACGTTCGCAAACCATACTTGGAAATTCTGCAGAAACAGGCCCAGGTATCGGTTATAGAGCAGAAACGGTTAAATTTCAAACCACAATATCGACGACCCCAGATAACAAAGGGGCAACCAGAACCTACGACTAGGGTGAACTAAGTCAACTAGCCCAGGATTTGGGTACTGGACGACATGGATGAAACCTAAAGAAGGTTTTCAGGCACCGGCAGCGACGGCGGCCGGGTACTCGGTTATGGACCCCTTACCGAAATCGAAAACAACAAGGTGGTTCGACCTCTGCAAGGTCCTACTAGCAGGTATTCCGCGCTTCTCCCTGGGAAACGCAAAACCAAAGCGTGAGTCACGAAAAGCCCACCAGACCTACGGGAGTATGGCAAACCTAAGAATGACAGGCGACCAAGAAGTGATTAACTTGGACGGCGGCTCGTGGTAGTCCGGGACTAACTCTAGGAATCTGAAACTCAAAAAGAAGAAAGCGGAACGCCACATTTGGTGTATATCGGACCTCAGGACGGAAGACGGTCAACTAAACCCATATCCTTATAAAGCCCTAAATCCTTACAAGAGATCCAAGGAAGAAAGGAGAGACCAGCTCTGACTAGGGACTTCTTAAGAAAGACAAGGGGAAATTAGTCTAGCCTGGATCGTGAGAAGCCTTCCAGTAACGAAATATATTACAGGTCAGCTGGACAACGGAATCGTTGCAGAAACAGAACAGGATTCCGGACATCAAGAAGAATCAAGTTGATGAGAATGAGTAACTACGGCTACCTAGTTCACACATTAAATGGAGCGGGATAAAACCGTCTCGCACCTGGACACCTGCTTTTTGGACAGGATTGGCACGATAGACTCATGGGGTAAACGACGCGATGTTTGAAGAATCCCCGTAGCCCAAATAAGCTGATATAGTCAAAACGATACGAGTACTGCTCCAGTAAAGAAAAAAGTGTGGGCTGAGCAGGGCAAATGGAAGGTGTATGGGAACCCTTCGGCAAGGAGTAAAGACCGCTAGTAGTGGGCTGCCCAGTATACCAAAGACAGAGATTTTAGTTTGTCTGAGGAGGCTTAAATAGCCGAAACCGTGCGGGCATGGTAAGAAACACCCTAAGTTACCACAACAATGAAAATGTCATACAAAAGACCTGTACAGGCCCCTAGCGGCCCTAATAAAAGAAATAAAACTGCAGCACCTGCTACGCCTTATTATTCATGCCTAAAAGGCAGGACAACCATTGATGCAAATGGAGCACGGATCACGATCCGTGTTTTATTAGACTCAGGGTCTAATATATTCCTAAAAAACCAAAAACTGGTTAATAAACATCGCTTACTATACCACACCTGCACAAATAGCTTGGACATTTACACCTTTGAAGGAACTATAGCAGCAAATGGGGGAAAACACTACACACATGCGATTCTCTTAGAGATCGGAAGCAATGCACACCGATCCCACATTGCTTGCTAAATTGGCAATGCTGGCAAATACGACCTAATCATCTCCTTTGGATGGTGGAATACAGAACATCCCATAAGGCACATTGAGGATGCGCAAAAATGGATATTTAAAGATGATAAATGCCAAAGTCATGTTAATGATGAAGGCATAGACTTGACATTTGAATGGGACGAAACCGTGGTATACGACCCTGAAGCACGATACATTGGAAGAATCGAAATCGCACCCCCTCCAGAGTCAAAAGAAATTCTGCAAATACCTCAGGAATACCAGGAATTCAAGAGGGTTTTTGACCCAGAAACAGCAGAGAATCTAGCAGGAAGAAGAATGTTTGACGACGCCATCGACTTGATACCCGGCGCGGTACCGCCATGGGGCCCGATATATCCTATGTCTGCCCACCAGCTGGATTTACTTAGCAAATACCTTCTGAAAATGCAGGATCAAGGGAAAATTGTGGAAAGCAAATCTACTGCTGGGGCTCCAATCTTATTTGTCCCTAAACCTCTTGGTTCAATGAGGCTATGTGTGGACTACCGGCAGCTGAATAAGCTAACGGTAGTCAACAAATACTAACTACCCCTAACGAGCGAGCTACGGGACCGCTTGGCCGAGGCTCAAATATTCACTAAGCTCGACTTAAAAGATGGCTCTCATCTCTTAAGAATAAAGGAAGGAGATGAGTGGAAAACAGCTTTCCGGACCTGATATGGCCACTTTGAATACAAAGTAAGGCTATTCGGACTGGTAAACGCGCCTGCCACATTCTAAGCCATGATGAACAAAATTCTTCGCGAATTCTTAGATCATGGAGTGGTGGTCTACCTAGACGACATCCTAATTTACTCCAAGACAGACAAAGAACACGTTGACTTGGTCAAAATGGTACTTTCTCGCTTGGAGGAATATGATTTAGCGGTATCGACCACCAAGTCAGTTTTTCATGTCGATACAGAGGAATATTTGGGGTACATTGTGGCAATTGATGGAGTTACCAGGAGTGCAAGAAAGGTCGAAAGCATAAAAAATTGGAAGGCACCAAGGTCGGTTAAGGAGGTGCAAATATTCATTGGCTTTGCCAATTTTTACAGACGTTTCATTAAGGATTTCTCTAAAATCTACAAACCAATAACCGAAACGATGAAGGGCGACCTCAGAAAATTCATCTGGGGGCCGGAACAAGACGGGGCATTAGAACAACTTAAGAAAAGATTCATCTCTGCCCCTATACTCTGTCATTTCTACCCGGACAGAGAAACAATTGTGGAAATAGACACTAGCGATTTTGCGCTAGGATGTGGCCTCTCCCAGTTTCAAGACAATATGCTACACCCGGTGGCTTTCCACTCGCGAAAGCTGTGCCCAGCAGAGCGAAATTATGAGATATATGATAAGGAACTGTTGGCGATTCTGGAAGCTTGAAAATAGTGCAAACAGTAACTGGTCGGAACAGAAAAACCAGTGACTGTGTACACTGATCCCCAGAATGTACAGAACTTCCTCACAACTAAGGTATGGAATCCGCGGTAAATACGATGGGCTCAGCAACTTGCGAACTACAATTTCAAGATTGTCTACCGTCCGGGAAACGAGGCGGAAAGCCAGATGCACTAAGCCGACGGCCGGAGTAATGTCCTGAGTAGGGAGGTGCGCATAGTGAACAGTCAATACTCGAGCCTTCTCACTTCCAATCACACTGGTACACATAAATCAGCCAGAAAGGAAGGAAAGAATAATTGGCACAGAGTCTATTGATTTCTTGCGTATAAAATTGCTAACTCTAAAAGCACGAATGCCTACAAAAGGGTCCCGACTAGCAGCCGATCATGACCTGTACATACTAGAAGACTTTACAATTCCCGCCAAATGACAAAGGATGGTGGAAACTGCAATTTCCGTCAGATTAATGAAAGGAACATATGCCTGGTTGGCACCAGGCAGTGGAATGGCCGCCAAATATGGGATAAGCATTGGCGGAGGAGTAATAGAAGCTGATTACACCGGAGAAGTCAAGGTTATCATAATAAACCATGGAAACCAAGATTGCCAGTTTCGCAAAGGGGACCGAATGGCATAAATGATAATTGAGAAGATACACATGGCGGAAGCGATAGAAATTGACTGTCTATCAGAAACTGGAAGGGGTAAAGGCGGATTTGGAAGCACGGATGTATCACCCAGACGATCAGCTACTACAAGGACCCAGGAAGTGGTTGCATACTAGCAAGCGGACCAGGCCGATAATGAGTTTCTTGATGAAACAGACCATCAAGCAAGACAAGGCAAAGGGATACTCCTAATGTCTAATGCTATAATGTCCAAGGTTGATATTAGGAAATATGACCAGACATTATTAAAAACCATTAAATAGGCAGGCCAGAACGATGAAGACTGGCAGGAACGCAAGCGAGAATTGGAAACATCAACCCATGAGGGCAAACTATTAGCAAGTCACTGGGCAGTAACTGAAGGATTGATATACTATAAGAATCGCTTATATATTCCTGACAACGAACAGCTGCAGACAACTATAGCCAAAGGTTGTCCCGACTCTAAAGTAGCTGGACACTTTGCATAGGAAAAGACTCTGGAAATTGTTACCAGAGACCTTTATCAGAAAGGGCTGACAGGGTGGTTAAATGACTACGTACGGTTATGTGACGAATGTCAAAATAATAAATCCCCACGACATGTGCGATTCGGTCTGCTGTAGCCTCTAGAAGTTCCATTTGCAGCCTTGTCATCCATATTGACTGACTTCTTCACACAACTACCAGAATCACAAGGAAGAACATAAATTATGGTAGTTATGGTTAGGTTTACAAAGATGGCTCTTTTCATAGCGCTGGAAGAAAATGCAACTGCCACGAAGTTGCAAACGTGTTCTTGAGGGAAGTCTGGAAGCTAAATGGACTTCCAGCGGAAATTATATCTGACATGGATGCAAAGATTTGGGAGAATTCTGGGAATCCCTATGCGAAACCTTGGGTATAAAACGAAAGATGTCAACTGCTTACCACCCGCAAACTGATGGACAAACAGTAAGGACCAACCAAGTGCTGAAAGGATACCTCAGAAACTTTGTCAATTATGACCAAACGGACTGCTATCAGCTGCTACCACTAGCCGAGCATGCCTACAACAACTCGGTAACCAACGCACATGGCATGTCACGCTTCTACGCAAACTATGGATTCCACCCACAAAGTGAATGGATGAAGGAACATGAAGCCCAAAAACCAGGAGCCCAGCTATGTGCACACTGGATGCAAACAATACACCAACAGGCCAGAGAAGCGTTGGAACAAACACGGGAAAATATGAGCAAATATTACAACCGCAAGGCTAAGCAGCAACCAGACATCAAGGTCGGGGACCTGGTCATGTTAAATGCAAAAAACATACGGACCAAACGACCCACGAAGAAGCTTAGCCCAAAGCTGTATGGCCCATTTAAGGTATTGGAAAAAAGAGGTGAACGTGCCTACAAACTAGAAATATCCCCAAGATGGAAGATCCATCCGATATTTCATGTATCATTGTTGGAACCATATCGAACATCCAATCGACCAGCAAGGGAACAACCTCCCCACAAGATGAAGAAATCGATTCAGATTTTGAATGGGAAATCGAAAGAATCGTGAAGAGTGAAATAATCTCTTATACCCGGCGCGTGTAAGATCGGAACCGACCGATACGTGAGTTACGGTACTTTGTGAAGTGGACTGGCTGTTCCGTAGATGAAAATACTTGGGAACCACCAGACCACTTTGAGCATGCACAGGAATTGGTGGAGGCGTTTCATAGGTAGAATCCGGATTTGTCAAGGCGGGCAGATGTTGAATGACAAGGAAAAGGTTATCCTAGCGTGGCCAAGTAAACGCACTAGGTTTTTCACCCTACCAAGTCGTGTTCAAGGAGGGATTGATATTTTTCGGAGAGTGTTTAAGTTGGGGTTTTATGGTTAGAAAATTGTTGTAATTTATTTTGTTTTTTATTGACATTTTTGGGTCCCTAAAGAGAGGGTAACCTTGGGAAAGCGATTCGGGAGAAACCACACAGAGGAGGGAGCTCGTGTTAGGCACAAACGACTCGCAAGAGGATTACATGACTTTCCAGAAGGAACTGCCTAAATCTGAGCCTCCACAGGCAATTACCCCCCTGCGGCCCTGGCGTTCGCCCTGGGAGTCGACACTGGCACCTTGTGCACTGGCTCTTACTAAGAGAAACGAGAAATTGGAGTACATCTTGTAACCCCGTATACGTCGTCGCGTTTGGTCCGACCAGATGCTATCCGTAGGGTATATGAGAGGGCCTCTCTGGCTACGTCTGGGAAGTAGAACGAAGCGATTCCGTTAAGAACCCGTGGAGTTACTCCCAGATGTAGTCAAGAGAGCCCTGGTAGTCATAGATGGGTATGAATGCGCGATTAAAGTAGGCTACTCCGATACACACCGAGAGTACGCTGACACCCCCGTGATGCCTATAAGGTCAATGAACTTATCGGAACAAGTTGATAAGGAGAGGCGATGAAGATGAGAAGGTATTGGCCTGATCGTTAACACTAGTCATCCTGAAAGCCAGCTACCGAACCGGATAAGACGTCACGAGTAGATTCGGCCAACGACCAAGCTGGCCCCTTGAAGTTCTAAGAAGTTATTGGTATGTTCCAAATGGGGCGGCCATATCTTAACAGCCGAAACAAGGTTGACAACTCAGACTAAGGGAGTCCACACCCTCAGAGACGACAGTAGCTCTCATCATACCATTAGCTGTACGGGGGAAGAGAAAGTATTCAGGTTCAAAGCGGGTTTGCTCGCGGATCAAGAGACGAAGGTTGTGAAGAAAAATAACTGTTTATATGTAACCCAGTTGTAGTCTGCGAACACTCAGACGCGGGATATAAATATCGAAGTGCCTCCCGAGCTATAGCCATCATCAAGCAATGGAGAAGAGATCTTATCAAAATCATAAGTTTACTTAAAATCTTTACCTACAAGCCTTCCTAGACAAACTTCGTTTACGAACAAAGATTTAAGCCTAGCTCGATTAGCTTGCCCTTAGAATCAGCTTCCCTTAACACCTGACTCTAGGTCAATTTACACTATGGACAGACCTCTACTACAGTTACACATTCCCCAACATTCAATCCTATGTGGGGACTTCAATGCCCATCATACCTTTTGGAATTCAGCAGTTCAGCAACAAGTCAGAGGTGATGTCCTTATAGATTGGTTTAGAGCTAACAACTGTGATCTAGTCAACCATCCTGATATCTCTACCTACAACTACAGACAAGGTACAAGCAGCTCTGTCCTGGACCTCACACTTGCAACACTGGATATCTTTGACAAATTAGTGGACTGGGCATTAGATGAGGATGCTCATACTGGCAGTGATCATGAAGTTGTAAGATTCTCTCTTGTATTAGATACTGACAACTTAGTTCCTAGTCCTATGAGCAACAAATACAACTGGCAGAAAGCAGATTGGAATTCCTTTGAAATTACACTTAAACACCAAATCGCTAAGTGTTCCTCTTCTTTTTCCTCACATCTAAGATCTGGTACTAGTGATGCATTAGACCAAGCAGCCCTCATCCTCAGAAATTCCATACTTGATTCTCTTAACCTTCATGTACCTCTTAGCAAGCCCTGTTGCAGATGTAAAAGATGGTGGAATGATGAGCTTACAACTTTAAGGAAGGAGATGGCCAGGAAACACAGAATATGTAAAGCTAACAGATTGGAATCCTATCACACTGACTATAGGAGATCTAGGAATCCTTATTTCCAGAAAATCAGAGAAAGCAAAACTAATTGTTGGAAAACCTTCCTGAATAGTGCCCAAGGTCAAGATATCTTCACTGCAGCTAAGTACACCAGACCAACCCTGTGCTTGAAAACTCCAACTCTGACTTTGAATGGACAACTTGCTACTGACTTTAAGGAAAAGTGTCAGATGTTCAGAACTTGCATGTTTCCAGATCCACCAAGCAGCAACTCCTTCTATGATATGGATCACACACAAGTGGAAAAGTGTTTTCCCTGGCCTGAAGTTACTGACTCTGAGGTAAAGGATGTAATCTTCAAATCTGCCCCTCACAAAGCACCTGGCCATGATGGAATCAACTTTCTTTGTTTAAGGCATGTGTATCAGGCAATCCCCACTCCTCTTACTAGTTTGTTCAAGTCCCCGCTGAGAATAGGTTACCATCCCACCTCCTGGAGAGAGGCAACCGGAGCCATAATCAGAAAACCAAACAAGCCAGATTATTCAGTCCCCAAAGCCTACAGACCAATCTGCTTATTAAATTGTTTAGGTAAGATTTCTGAGAAGATTATGGCTAAAAGGTTGTCTTATATGGCAGAGACCTATGGACTTCTACACAGTGAACAGATGGGTGGAAGAGCAGGAAGAAGGGCAGTAGATGCAGTTATGGCTCTGGTACATGATGTGCAGTATTTTTATTATTCTTATTATATCTCATTACACTTATGGAGCCAGAGGCTAGGAAGCGGTAACTAACATACATATAAGGTGCGCCTAGCACACCCAGTAATTGCCCACAGTCTCATATATGTTTGTTGCAGCATTTGAGTGGACCCCCGTCATAAACGCTAACAACCCCTAAACAAATGGAATCCTCCCAACCGCCATAAGCCTAACCAGTATAAGGAAATAATAGTAAGAAACCTAAGTAGCCCTGTTCCTTCACTCAGTCGCTTCTTGGTGTGCGTGTAGGGAGGTGGGACACTCCTTGGAGGTAGCCAGGTGATCATTGCCGCAGTTGAGACATTTGGTGGTGGTATGAAGGCATGGCTTGCCCTTGGTGGGGCAGTCAGATCTGCCACGGGTGTGGAGGTGAGCAGGGTGTTCCAAGGAACAGATTTCGCAGTGGGGGGTTCTGGTGCACTGGGTTGGGTGGTGACCAAATTCCAGGCATCTGGTGCATTGGGTGTCAAGTCCAAAGGCAAGGTAGCGTTGCACCTTGAACGTTCTGCCAAAGAGAGAGAGGCCTCTGTTGAGCGCTTTGTCTGTTGGTTCTTTGCTGGTAATTGTGAGGACCATGGCTGATGCTGCTTTATCCTGACGTTGGGCTTGATCGGTGAGCCATCTGGGTGGGCGTGGGACGTGGGTGCCTGGATTGAAAGCTTCAATCTCAGCTTGGACTGTGGGGAAAGTAGAGGTGGTGGGTATGCCGTGGATGATGACCTTCTGCCAGATCTCATCCTTTCTGAGGCCACTGGCAGCTGGGATGGTGGCTCTGATAGCCTCCTCAATGGCAAAGTGGTGGTTTTTGAGAACAGTGGAGGCCAGGATGTTGTCCTTGGTAATAAGGCGTACATGGTGGTTGGGGGTGAACTCTATGTTGGAGATCAGTTGTTTCTTGATTGCAGTGTTGACTGTATCGCCAATGTTGAGGTGGTTGGTGTCATCAGGTAGTGCTGTGCCATCTCTCTCAATGATAAACGTGCGGTCGAGTATGGTGAGGAGGGCAGTATTATTATTATTATTATATTTCATTATGCTTATGGAGCCAGAGGCTATGAAGCGGTAACCAATATACATGTAAGGTGCACCTCCTGCACCTGATCATTGCCCACCTTCTCATATATGTTTGTGTCTGCTTTTCAGTGGACCCCCGTCATAAACGCTATCAACCCCTCAATCAAATGAAATCCTCCCATCCGCCATAAGCCTAACCAGTATAAGGAAATAATAGTAAGAAATTTAAGTAGCCCTGTTCCTTCTCTCAGTTGCTTCTTGGTGTGCGTGTAGGTAAGTGGGACACTGCTTGGAGGTAGCCAGGTGATCATTGCCGCAGTTGAGACATTTGATGGTGGTATCAAGGCATGGCTTGCCCTTAGTGGGGCAGGCAGATCTGCCGCAGGTGTGGAGGTGAGCTGGGTGTTACAAGGAACAAATTGCGCAGTGGGGGGTTCTGATGCACTGGGTTGGGTGGTGTTTAAATTCATGGCATCTGGAGCATTGGGTGTCAGGTCCAAAAGCAAGGTAGCGTTGCACCTTGAACCTTCTACCAAAGAGGGAGAGGCCTCTGTGGAGGGCTTTTTCAGTTGCTTCTTTGCCGGCAATTGTGAGGACCATAGCTGATGCTGCTTTGGACTGACGCTGGGCTTCTGTGGTGAGCCATCTAGGAGGGCATGGGAGGTGGGTGCCTGGATTGAATGCTTCACTCTCAGCTTGGACTGTAGGGAAGGTGGAGGTGGTAGGTATGCCATGGATGATGACCTTCTGCCAGATCTCATCCTTTCTGAGGCCATTGGCAGCAGGAATGGTGGCTCTGATAGCCTCCTCAATGGCAAACCGGTGGTTTTTGCGAACAGTGGAGGCAGGAATGTTGTCCTTTGTAATAAGGCCTACAAGATGGTTGGGGGTGAACTCAATGACGGAGATCAGTTTGTTCTTGATTGCAGGGTTGACTGTATCGCGAATGGTGAGGTGGAGGTGTCATCAGATAGTGCTGTGCCATCTCTCTCAATGATAATCGTGCGGTCGCGTTTGGTGTGGAGGGCAGTGATTGAGTTCTTGGTGGGTAGGGTGGTAGGGGGTTTGACTGGGGAAGCTTAGGCAGCTCTTTGGGCCCAGGTTTGTGTGGTGGTGGTGGTAGGTAGTGTAGATTGTATGGCGGTAGTAGGTTGTTGTAGGAGTTGCAGTGAGTGAAGTTGCGCAACTTGGTTGGTAAGGGTGAAGATCAAGGAGTGGAGGTCTTTGGTGTCCTCAATATGATGTTCTTGGACCACCATCAGGTGTTGCTCTAGGGCATCAAGCTTGTCTGAAACTTCATTGTGTGCTTTGTTGACGATATAGAGTCTCCTTGTAAGTGATTCAATGGTGGGGGGTCTTCCTTCTAGGGTGAGGAAGGTGGAGGCATCAGTGTTGGAGGGGGATGGGCCAGGGCCTCCAACTGTCTTGACTGGGGAGGGGGTGTCCTCCATGGAATTTTCATCCATGGGGGTGTCTGTAGGCAAGGATAGGTTTTCAAAGATGTTTTGTGGTTGAAAGGGGGTTGCCAGGGGGTTTGCAGCCCCCCTACCTCTGCTTCTTAGCCGTGGAGGCATCAGAGGGGATAAAGCAGGGACTCAGTTAATAAAAGTGCTGGGAAACAAAAAATTGAGGGCAATTTGTTGATAAAAAGTCTTTAAAGAGGGAGGGGGAAGCGGTGAGAATTGGTTTTTAGCCAATGAGGTGGAAGCTTAGCGAAAAATTTGGTGTGGTTTTTTCTTTCGCAGTGGTTGTAACGGCAACAGAGTCTATTATGTGCAGCAGTTTAAGTGTAATGGTAAAGTCCTCTCTACCCTCTTTGTGGATGTTAAAGGTGCTTTTGACCATGTATCCAGAACCCAGCTACTCTTGGTTTTACAGTCTTCAGGTTTTCCAATTCCAGTTCATTGCTTACAGACACCTTCCTTACTGACAGACAACTTGCCTTAGTGTTTGATGGCCAGAGTCAACCACTCCTCCCGGTCAATACAGGCATCCCCCAAGGGTCACCAATTTCACCAATCCTCTTTCAATTTTACCTATCCAACCTGTTCAAAGATTTAACACCTAGTGTCCTTACCCCTCAGCTAAGATCCCCTTCCTTTATTAATGATACACTTATAGTTACAGGACCCTCTGAAGCAGCTAACTCCAAGTCCTTAGAGAGAGCAGCAAGGAGGGCCTGGAGTTGGGCTGCTGACAATGTAACAGTTTTTGATGATCCTAAGACTGAGCTTATGCACTTCCACAACAAAACCTCCTCCAATACCAGCAACTCTCCTGTCACCTTACCTCATGGTACTGTGATTCATCCCTCAACACATCTTAGATGGTTAGGTGTATGGTTAGACAGGAAACTATCATTCAACTACCATATGCAGCAAAAGACAACAGCAGCAACCAGGGCACTCAACATGATATCTAGGCTCTCCAACTCAGAATGGGGACTTTCTGCACCAGCTATGAGGCACCTATACTACACTTGCATTACCCCAAATGCTGACTATGGGGCAGAAATATGGTGGAAAGGGCAGATTGGACTGGCTAACAAGTTGGAGAAGTTACAAGTAGAAGCCAATAGGAGAATTCTTGGAGCTTTTAAAACTTAACCAACTGCAGGTCTAGAGATTGAAACCTCTGCCATTCCTGTTCCCTTAAGACTTGACAGACTATGTAAGAGATATGCTTACAGGGTATTACAGATGCTACCAGATCATCCAGTTAGACAAAGAGCACCCTCCTCATACCCTACAACAATACAGGAAACTTTCACTTCAAGATCAAATTCTCCAACCTACTCAGATTCAGACAGTTCACTATCTTCAAGATATAGACCCATATATGACTCCCCCTTTGACCCACAACTGGAACCATATGCGAAGGTGAAGCCAGACTGGAGAATCTTATATTCTCCATAAGCTAAGTTTCCTACCCAACTGATCAGAGTTCTAAACACCTTAAGTAACTGCCTCCCACCAAGCAAGCAACTCGAACAACAAACTTCACTTATTCAACCACCATGTCAGACCAACCTTCCCAATCAGAATTCCAGATTACACATTACCATCAGCCCTGAGCATAAAGATTCAGCTGCCAGACAACACAAAATCCTTTTCAACAAGATCAACAACAGAGACAACCTGATTCTCTACACTGATGGCAGTGAACTGCAGACTGGAGCATTAGGAGCAGGAGTGGTAATGATGCATGATGGGAAGGTTGTGGGCAGGTGGAGAGTGGGACTTAGAAAGGACATGAAGGTTTATGATGGGGAATTGGTAGGTATTGCCAGAGCACTCACAGAAGCCAGCAGGACCAGCCTATCTTTCAAGCACATCTGGATCTCTACAGACAACCAAGCAGCAATCACAAACTCCTTCAGACTTTCACCACACCCTGGCCAACAGATTTCACAGCAGATTCAAAGGATTACCATGGATTTACTAAACACAGACCTGGACTTACAGCTTCATCTACATTGGGTTCGTGGGCACACAGGTATTCATGGTAATGATGAAGCTGATCTTCTTGCCAAACAAGCAGCAGAGTATCCACAACCTACACAAGAGATTTATCTATCACTGACCAAATTGAAGACACAGATTAAGCAGTCTGCCCTTACTGCCTGGCACCATTACTGGACTCAACTGCCAGATGCAAGGAAGGGCAGACACTTTAGGTCTATCCACTTCCACCTTCCCAAACTGAGACCATCACCACACTTCTACCAGCTCTCCAAACATCAGCTTGCAACAGTCACTCAACTCAGACCTGGCCATGGATACTTTAAATCTTATCTTTCTAGATTGGATGAGAATATTCCAACCAGTTGTACCTGTGACAGACTGACACCAGCACCCCAGACACCAGAACACATCCTTCTTTACTGCAACAAATATCAACCATGCAGACACCAGCTTAGACAAGTGGCTGTTAGGCACAAACGACTCCCAAGAGGATTACATGACCTTACAGAAGGAACTGCATGAATTTAAACCTCCACAGGCAATTACCCCCCTGCGGCCCCTGCGTTCGCCCTGGGAGTCGACACTGTCACCTAGAGCAGTTGCTCGTTTACTAAGAAAAACGAGAAATTGGAGCACATCTTGTAACCCCATATACGTCGTCGGCGTCCGTCCGACCAGATACTGTCCGCAGGGTATATGAGAGGGCCACTCTGGCTACGTCTGGGAAGTGGAACGAAGCGATTCTGTCAAGTACCCGTGGGGTTACACCCAGATGAAGTCAAGAGAGCCCGGGTAGTCCTAGATGGGTATGAATGCGGGATTAAAGTAGGCTACTCAGTTACACACCGAGAGTACGCTGACGCCCCCGTGATGCCTATAAGGTCAATGAACCTATCGGAACAAGTTGATAAGGAGAGTCAGTGAAGACGAGAAGGTATTGGCCCGATCGTGAACACTAGTCATCCTGAAAGCCAGCTGCAGAGCCGGATAAGACAGCACGAAGCAGATTCGGCCAACGACCAAGCTGGCACCTTGGAGTTCTAAGAAGTTATTGGTACGTTTCAAACCGGGTGGTCATATCTTAACAGCCGAAAGAAGGTTGACAACTCAGACTAAGGGGGGTCCACACCCAGGGAGACGTCGGGAGCTCTGATCATAAAATTAGCTTTGTGGGGGAAGAGAAAGCTTTCTGCGTCAAACCTGGCTCGCTCCCGGATTAATAGACCATGGTTGGGAAGAAAAATACCTGTTCATAGGTAACCCAGTTGTAGTCCACGAAAACACAAATGCGGGATTTACATATTGAAGTACCTCCCGAGCTTTAGTCATCATTAAGCACCTGAGAAGAGATCTTATCAATATCATAAGTTTTGCTCAAAATGTTTACCTACGAGCCTTCCTAGACAATCTCCGTTTACGATGGAAGATTTAAGCCTAGTCCGATTTCCGTGCCCTTAGAATCGGCTACCCTTAACAGTATATTGATATTTCTCCTTGTTACCAAGGCTCTTTACATGACTACTGGACACCTCCAAGTCATACCTCAGGAATCACACAACCTCATAGGTGATTCCACACTCCTCGACGAGCTACTGCTCGAACCACGTCCTTTAAAATACACCTCCTCATTCGAAGAAATACTTGAAAACTCCCTCTTGGTGATCCAATTCTATATACCTCTGGAACCCTCCTGGTTCATCGACCCGTTACTCATCCCTACCGAAGCAGATTTCCAAGAAATCTACGAACACTTCTACACTCCCACCTTCTTGTGGAAACCGTTCCAAGACTATGATACTTAAGAAGAAGGAACCTCCAGTTCTTTCAGCCTTACCTCCCCCTCCTTGACCCCATCTCTTTGGAGACTAGGAAAACATCCAGAGTCCCAATAAGAACGAGATGGTCAGACAAATGACTGTTGACAAGGACAAAGCCATGTCGGACATAGAACAAGTCTCTCTAGTTGGAAGCGATCATGCACCTGGGTGCTCCAGGTCACCTTTGGCGCTCCACCACCTCTCACAACCAAGTGGAGTCAGAAAATCGGCCCTCGGAAGTCGATCAAGCACTCAGCGTCCCCCCGACGCCAGATATCAAGCTATGGAAAGATTAGTATAACGTATAGGCCAAGCAATGAGCTTGTTAAGGGTAGCCGATTCTAAGGTCAAGCGAATCAGGCTAGGCTTAAGAAATCAAA
>QFET01001250.1:0-12279 GCA_003316355.1 Tuber calosporum | reverse complement strand
GTGGTGCAGGTGGGGGTACTGGCGCTTGACTTTGGGGTCCTGAGGAGGATGCTACTGATCCTCTAGTGAAGTGCATTCTGGTATCCCTTGGAAGTGAAATGGTTGCTAGCTAGGGTGAGCTGGTCTCGCCAGGAGTCCGCTCAAGGCCTTCTTGGAAATAGGGAGGTGTACTAGTACTGCAGTGTCAAGGTAGGCAAAGGGTGATCAGTCCTCTGCCGAAGATCAAAGGTATACTTGAGTCTAGGTCAAAAAATGTAACCTACTCCCAAGTATCTCGAGAATCCCAAAGGGACTCTGAAGATACTATTAGGATAGGGGGAGAAGTGTCGATGGATAGGTCTTCAAGAGAGAAGGTAAAATGTATGGAACTGATAGAGTGACCGTTCAACTTGTAGTATTAAAGATGATAGTCCTGTGAGGCTTGAGAGTCCGAATCCTTAAGGGATTGTAGGCTGTTTAAATACAAAAGATTGTAGCCAGGAAAACTAAACAAAAAGCGCAAACATCCTGTCCAACTAACATGCTAACAGAGGCAGCATACCAAGGTAACCATATTCCAACAGAGGGTTAAAAGCAATAGGATGGAGCTAACAAAACAAGTAATAGAATCCAAACAGGAAGGAACAAGAGATCGATACTAATATACAAATCCAGCAGGTATAGCAGGAGGATAGCGATACCCAACTGGGTAGAAGTAAGGAGGGGTAGTCATAAGCGAAACAAGGAAGAATAACCAGTTAGGGAGTCATAACCAAGTAGGAAGGGACAACCAAATAGTAGCTCTTATCAGGTATAAACCCAAATAAGTAATAACCAACATCAAGTCAGTAGTAATAGTAGAAACATAATAGGATTCCGTTACAATATAAATGAGTGCGGTTTTGTTAGAACCTACACATTGGCTTTTTGGGTTGTAGCTGGGAAAACAGGTTTGAAGGGTGGCAACCAGAGAAAATCAATCTTAAGATAAATTCATTTTTCTTTTGCTCTACTCTAGAATAACTACTCCTCCATCAAAGAAAAATATAAAAATAAAGTACTTTCATTAAAATTTTATCTTATATGTAGGTTATACATGTATGAATTTAAATCTGTAAAAATATACTATTTATCTTAATTTCCTGTTATGCTTATTCTTGCAGCCTAAAGGTAGACAACCCATTTTATATTTTGGGAATTCTTTCTCAATTGATTGATAATCTGATAGTTCATCACTTATTAGATGAGTTTAACCCTTTTCTTCAGAACCTGTAGTATGAGTATTATTGTTGGTTGTTGTAGAGCCAATGCCTTTACAGTAGTGTTTATTACTTTTGCTTGAAGTGAGAGTCCTAAAAGGTGTTGTACTTCAGCCAGCTGCCACTGAAGATGCTAATGGCATATGAGAACTACTGTTTATTCTTTCTGTTTTGACTGCTCTTGCATAATTTATTGTTTTTAAGTTGGCTCTGAATAGCGCCAAGTTGAGCAAACTCTATAAAGGGTATAAAAGCCAGACTCAATATATCAGATCGTCTCTCTTATTCAATACCTATTAGTCGAAATTCTTCAGTTATACTATTATGAAATTGCACTTCCTTAATTCCACTCTTTCTGATATCAAATCCTTGCTACTCACTTCACAGTAAATCTATAGCTAAGCCCTCTACACTTATTATTTTTACTAAAACATAGTGGATAGGGGTCTTATTATAAGAAATTTGCTTATTCATTTTATCTGGATCCAAGATGTTCCTCATGCAACACAATTCAATCAAAAAAGCATCCTTGCTTTAAGAACTTATAACATAACAACTATAACTCATATTGACATTATACCAAGTTGGGCTAATAGCCAGGAAGTACTAATATTTTTCTATGAGAAAAAATCATTTTTCAGTTATTTTACATTTTTATATATAAATCAGGCTACAAAGGTCGTTGGAGGTGGCAAAATATTTTCTGAGCTATTAAGACTATGCTCTAGAAGGCTATGTATCTGGCTATGCTAAAATAAATATTTTGTAGTTGGAGGCCAATGTGTAGGTTCTAACAAAACCACACTCATATTATATAATACACTTTATTTGAAACAGTAGGATACAAATAGAGGAACATTATATATATGCTCTATTTGAGAATTCACACTATTTACACTATTTGCCCTGATGGCATGGTGCCAAGGCATTCCATATTCCAAATTCTGAGGTGCACTGTTAAGACGTCCGTAACCATACTTGTGCCAAGGTTGTAGCTGGAAGCTACAACCCCCGCATGTTTGTAAACTCACAACTTCGGGCACTCTAGCGAGTGCCTCTCAGCTCAACATGACTTTACACCTCAACATGACTTGTAGCTCAACACAACTTTGTGGCTAAATATTGTGGCTCAACCTAATAGTGTGGCTTACTGCAACATCATAGTTGAATGAGAATATTTAGTTTAAGATAGCTTTAGAAGTCTATTTAGCTACCTGGTTATACATATTCTTATTGATCAATATAACTAAATAGCTTTTTAATCATTTTGCTTCCTAGATTACTTTACTATCCACACTAACTCCGATATTGAATGAGACTTCAGATTCTCTCTCAATAGAACTTTATAACTTGGTGGAACTTTACAGTTCAATGTAAGTCTTAAGTTCTATGTAACTTTAGAGATCAATAGAAGTTTGTGTTAGAATATATTCTTACCTTTCAGCTCAATATAACTGTTAACTACAATGAATGTTAGACTTCAATAAAGGTTTTGCTCAATGGAACTTAATAATATAATAGAACTTAGCCATTCAGGTTGCCTGAATATGTATGGTATGGAATAAGGTGTCAAGTTTATTGAATAAAATCTTCGTCTTGATATCTAGTTGTATAAAATAATCACAGAGCATCACAATTATCAAACACATCCCTTCATTTGGTCACACCCTTTCATTAGGTTAGATAAGTTCCCTGCTGGAAGAATTCACCAAATGCGGTCTTGTAAAAGCTGCTTGGCTGCCCACACATCCTTGGATGACCATAACCTCCTCCACCTCTGTCCCTATTGCGAAGAGGATGAGGAGACCATGGTTCATGCAATCCTCCATTATTCCGCCAAGGCCTCTATATGCCTTTGCTACCTCCCTGGCATTGGCAGCCACGGCCCTGGCTCCCCCGTCTGGTACCCAGTGGTCCTTCTACAGGCCCTTTGAGCCTATATTTTGGAATCTGAAACTGGATTTCCCCCATCTATGCCAGCCACTAGGTCACCCTCACCCTAGGACAGCTTGGCTGCCCTCCTTTACTGACTTTTATTCTCTGGCATTGTTATGAATTTCCTTATATTGTCTGGGATTGTGTTATATTCTTTCCTTACTTGATTAGCCTCCATGTTGGGAGCAGTGACAGTATCATTACAACTAGGAGATAGGTTTTTCATATTTCTTTTGTTTGTTTGTTTGAGATCAACGTTTTGTTTTTGCCATAGCTAGCACTGAATGTAGGTTCCTGTACGTTAACAGAGAATATATGAATTAAATAAATAAAAAAAACATCACAATTATCAAATACTCATCAGCTTCCTCCTCTGAGCGTTTGCAAAAGGTCTGATATCTCTTGAGAAACAGCTATCTATGTTCTCAGTTTGTGCTTACCTTTTATGATTCCAATAGTACCTGCTATATGAAGCAAGGCAGTTATGCAACCTATATAATCATTCATCCTACCCGGTCAACGGGGTGATCCCTACCATGATATAGGGGCCAGAATACAGCATGCACTTGCATCTATGGCAGAATTAGAAGAAGGAAAATAAAATTTTGCAGTACTTGCTCGCAAGTATGAAATCCCAGTATTTCAACTTCGCGCAAGCTATAAAGGCATTCAATCCAAGTAGGATAGGCTAGCTACAAATCAGAAGCTATCTAAAGACCAAGATCTAGCTGTATATCAATACCTCGACAGGCTAGATGGAATATGAACTAGCACACAACTACTAATGGTTTCCGGTTATCCAAATGCAATCCTACAATTGTCTCATCCTGGTTTACACTCATCACCAGTAGTGGGAAAGGTTTGAGCTCACTGGTTTCTGGATCGTCATACCGAGTATTCAAATCTCAAATAACGCATGATTCATAGTGACCGAATTATACTAACCAATGAGAGGAGATTAGAGATAGGTTTGAAAGGTACCAGTCAACTTGTACAAAGTACAGTATTGAAATCAGTGATCAATACAATTTCATTGAAACTGGTTTCCATACAGGAGTAGGACGTGACTACTGGATTATTACCAGAGAGCCCTCCAAACAGTTCTACCTAGGTAGCACAACAAATGGAAAACACATTTGAGTATGTGAAATGATTAGTGGAAACAGGGTTGTCCTTCCTCCTATAGTAATTATTCCAGGAGTTATTTATCAAGAGTGATGGTACATGGCAACTGCCATACCAGATGATAATCTTGTGGGAACATTGGAGATATGGTATAGCAAAGACTAATTGTCACTAAAGTTGCTGGCTCATTTTGAATCATTTTCTCACAAGCGACAATGTAGAATATATCGACTCCGACTTCTAGATGGTTTCAGCTCGTATTGTACGAAGCAGTTTATCGATTACTGCCATAATCATACCATTATTGTCTTTAGCCTGCTACCCCACACTAGTCACCTCCTTCAACCACTCGATGTAGTTGCATTTCAACCCTACAAATATTTTCATGCAGAAGCAGTCCAAGGTGCCACTCATACCGGTTGTGGCCATTTCGACAAATTAGAGTTTCTAAATAGTATCTATTCTATAAGGCAATAAACCTTTAAACCAGCTACAATCCAGTCTGCCATTAACGCAACTGGACTTATTCCCTATAATGCAGATATTTTTATAGCCCAGTTACGCCAAACCTGATAGCCAAATATCAAATAAACTACCCTGTTTTATAATAACCCATATCTTCACTATCCGTTCCTCTAACAATTCTAAGTCTAGAGCAACCAGGGGAAGAGTTAGAACAAGATTCCCAATATTTGTCGCCTACATTTCAGCATAAGCTTAAAGCAGTCCTTGAGGGAGGGTTGGTACTAGCACAGGCAGGTGCATTAGCTTTAGAGCATATGGAGCATACAAGGGTAGCAGAAAATGCAAGGTCTGCAAGACATCGTGCTTCTAGCCAGAGGCAGATTCAGAAAGGAGGTATTCTTTGTTCCTCACAAGCACAACAGATAGCCAAAAGCTGTCTGGATGAAGAGTTGGAAAAGGCCCAAAAACAGCTGCAAAGGGTCCTAAATGCAAAGAATTGGAGTGAACATGCAAAGCACAAACTTCTCCTTGATGAGATAAAATCATATCTAAAGAATAAGCGTTCTCTTCAAGCCTATAAAAAGAATATGGCCAAGGTTATTGTCCTAAGTATAAAGCAACCAGTAAGGTTAGGGAAAATGTATGTAAACTAGAATATTATGCATGATAATATAAAATAAGATTAATATAATACCCGAAATATTGCCTTAGGCCACAGTGATATTGAGCCAAACTATTAGCTTGTGCCACAATAGTTAACCACAAAGTTGTGTGAAGCCACAAGTGATGTTGAGCGAAAAAGTCAGGTTGAGCTGTGAGGCACTCTCTGGAGTACCCGCGGTTGTGAGTTTACAAACATGCGTGTGTTGTGGCTGCCAGGCACAACCTTGGTATGAATATTTCACCTATTTAGTAACCATAACGTAGGCTAACTTGAAACTGACGATTTCATACCTGATTCATAGGCTAGGGAACTTGGCCTTTGCATGTCAAATATTGGTTTTCCAAAGTTCACATAATGCCTCATTCGCTACTAAACTGCTATATATAACCAAGCAATTATATACAGTAGAATCTGCGACCATGATATAATTGGTTATGCCAGCCTATCTCACTCGGTACCTGCTACACTAATTACTAGCCTTTTACAACACTCCTTTTTTAACATGCCAAACTAGTTATCCTATGTA
Source organism: Tuber calosporum (assembly GCA_003316355.1). Taxonomy (NCBI): domain Eukaryota; kingdom Fungi; phylum Ascomycota; class Pezizomycetes; order Pezizales; family Tuberaceae; genus Tuber; species Tuber calosporum. Next base: position 6,326 of record QFET01001250.1, on the reverse strand, counting down.
CTAGTAGCATTGAGTTACCCTACCTAACTTTGTACCTAGTTACCTTTCCATTTTAGAAGACTTTAGTGGTTAGGTCATGTTTACAGGCCACTTGTTCCATTCGTCACCATGCTCCTTTAGCTCTCAACTGGACTAATGGTTGGCATGTATACCAACTGATATGGAGACGTCTTGCACTACTCACCTATTCAAGAAGATAGTAGATATACTATGCGCTCTTTAATACTATTTGGGAGGGCAATCTGAATTAGACATGAACCTATATATACTGGGTGATCCTAGAGCTTAGAGAGAAACTATTTATGACACTTGATCAATACTTCGATAGGAATTCCTACTTATATCACAAATAGTTCAACAGAGTTATATTTCCCATTATACACTACCGAAGAAATCAAGAATTGCAGATTTCGAAGATAGAATTTAGATTTTGCACTTCTATAACATCTGCAGTGAACAATAGCGTCCTCTACACAAGTTAGTTCAGAGTCCCCATCTCAAGGAATATGACTTTAATGGCTGACTACCCTATGGGGTTCTCCTGATATACATTTAGTAGTCAATATTGAAGACTGAGTTGATTGCCAACCAAGAAGACAGTTTTAAGCACATGTACTTGTATTCATATCATCCACTTAACTATTCAGTGTCCAAGCTGCTTGTAGTCTAGCTTCTCTATATGTTGCTTAGGGTCAATATACCTTCACTCTTATAACACAGAGTCAGCTATGTTTGCTCGGCCTTAGATATCATCATGCAGGATGATAAACTCAGGAGATGGTAGTAACCTCTGATCATGCCATATCCTTGGCCGTTCTACAGACTTTCATAATGTTTCTCCAAGGTCTTGCTAACTCCTTTCCCACTTCTTCATAACTAGGTACCGGTGCTGGTATATTCCTTATTGATCAGACAAGGTAGCACTCCAGTTTGTCCTAGAGACAAATGCATAGTTTACCTTAAAGGGTAATAACTTTGAAGACTGGGATACATATATATTGTTTGCCTACTTAGCAAATAAGAGCAACAAAACCCAATTGTCTTACTGGTATATAGAGTAAGCTGTTTGATACTGTTACAGTGTCTGATTTACCCTCTTAATTTAGCTATCAGTTAGCAGGTAGAATGCTGGAGAGACCAGGGCCTTCACCTAGAGGAGCTCGATGATACTAATTCAAAACTTTGATGTTAGTTAAGTATTGTGATTTGCAATGATAAGTTCTACAAGCCTATGCAATTACCATACTTCCTTAAGGTACAGAAGAGCCAGTTCTTCAATGGGTACCTCTGTAGTAAGAGGGATATAGTGAGTCCTCTTAGAGAACTTGTTCAAGATAACATATATCTTTGTAAGTCTCTATAACAGTGGCAAGGCCATAATAAACTCCCCAGAGATCGCATTCCATCTCCTTATCTGAACATCAATGTGCTACTGTAGGCCAAACCTCTTGTGCCTAATTGTACTATATGTACATATTACGGTACCATTATTACCATTCTCGTTAGCCATTCCTTTTTCTTATTTCATTGCAAGATTTGATTTCTTTTATATGTGATTTCCCAACTGGAATCTGTGCAATGTACTACTCACTTTCTTGTATGCTTTAGAGGATCAGTATAATACTACCCCATGAGTTCTCAGGGAATGCAATAGTCTTGTATAGCGGCTGTAGTATAGAGGCAGTTTTGTGGGAAAGCCCGAGGCTGTTCAGAACTCCAGTAGGGGTACAGGATTCTACTATCTGTGTACTCACTGGTATTGATTGTGGCTGTATGATTAAAGAGGCTCAGCTCATGGTACAATCTTTTTGGGGGTTTAAGAGTAGTCTCCTCTCTAGTATGAGACATCAAACTTCAGACCAAGCCTTAGATAAATAATAAACTTAGTTCAATAGCGATCTTATTGTTTCCTGTGACTCTATAAACTATTATATCATGGTTTCCTAGTCGCGCCTCTCCGCACTTCTGCCATAGGTACGAAAGTGATAGCATGCAAGCAATTGGATTTTATTGTCAAAACGGGTCATTCAGACTAGCATATATTACACTTGTAGTTATACTATGTCGGCAGCTGTTACAGGTATGAATATATTCAGTCAACTGTGTATCCACTTTAGGCTAATCCAACTTTGACTTGACCTGTTGCCTTATCTTAGATGTTCCCAAGTGTGTAACAATACAGTCATTATGTCCTGCCTGCATTAATGTCCACTGTAATGCCTACCTTTAGCGAAATCCCATCAGTTCTATAGTTGAGTAAACTCTGTGCAACACCAAATTGAGCATCCATATTCACTTACTGCCATGCCTCTGCCTTGAGTTAGGAAAGTTACGCTTGGTGATTCTCGGCCAATTTCTTTAGTATTTGTAAGATCTTTGACTGTAAATGAAAAGGTTGACATGTCACTAGCATCTCTGAGGGAAGGAGTCATATTTGGTTAAAGTTTCAACTACTCAGGATGAGGAAATGATAGTGGTAGCAGGTGACTCCCCCAATGGCGGAAGGTACCCAGTATACCATGGTGACGCATCTGCCATCTCATTCAGCCATGTAGCTGATCCTCATAGTTAATCACAGTAAAGTTAAACTACGGAAGGCATTCTGCTCACGAGTCCTACTTACAGTTCAAGTCCATTGTCCTATCAAAGTCTGGAAGGTTTGTGAGGCCAATATGTACCGGTTTCGATCCTACACGGTTACCTGACTTGCAACAGGTAACTACTACTCAAAAGAAATATTACATCTACCTCCTTGTCCTTCATGTCCTTCTTCTGAACTCTAGTCCTTTCAGGAGATACCACTAATCTCAGCCATTATAGAAATAGAACCATTGCATCAAGTAGAACTAGTTGAATGTCCACCTTTGCCATTAGGTTAATGCCAAACTTACTACAGATAAATAATTTCAAACATGTTGAATCAGCTTTAAATATCATCATGCTCGTGCACACATTGGAATTGTATATCTATCCTTTACTTTTACATATGAAGTACTTAGAATCTCCCTTGAGTAGGCTTTGTTTCTATTAAACTGTAATAACAAACACTAGCAAAGGGTGAAAAAGAGCATTTTCAAAGACCGTATTGCTAGCTCCAGAAACCATTTCCAATTGAGCACTAAGAGCAACAGAATCAACATAATCCAGGTATTGACAATTAGCAAGTTCTTGGTCTTCGCCTAGTTTGCAATTTGTAGGAGGAGTAGCTATAATGATTGGTTACCTTGTTAATATTACCTAAGTCTTGAGTCATAACCCTTGAATTGGGGAACCATGGAACATTTATTGGCATTATCTCCTCCTATCTCAGTAAAGAAGTTTAAAGCTGCATAAATGCAAACTTTTCTCTCTGGATAGGGCTCAACTCACTAACTTTAGAGCAGAAAGAAGGTGCTGGGTTCATTATGAATGATCATATTATTAATATTATAAGAGGTTAATTGCACTTATCTTCCTATTCTCAATCTTACAGGTATTCTAAGCATTTACATTACTCTCATAATCTACAAAGTCACCTGAATCTGGTACTACCTACTATACAAACTCACAAATACAGCTTGTGCAATCCAAAAACCTTGAGCTATCAGGTACCCTTTCATGTAGCCCTGGTTGTAAACTTGTAAATAAACTGTCATTGCTGCTTAAACACAACCCTGATATGAATAAGTTTTATATTTGGTTTAGTTATTTTATTTATTTTATTGTATATCTATCAGGTAGGATTTAATATGTAAGTGAAAGTTAAATGCAAGTTTACCATAAGATGATAGGGATATAGAAATTATGTAACCATGATGGTAAATGCTCTAGTTATATTACTTAGTTCTAACATAATATTATTCTTTTGAGAACTGACTAAATTCCAAAATTTATTGTAATAATAGTATTATTGAAAAATGACTTTTCCAAGAAATTAGTGCTAATGATTAGATCCAAGGTGGACTAAGGGTTTATTCCAAATGTCCAGAACTATACTGGAGTTTCGACTGATTTATATAGGAAGTCTCTTAGGTCCTACAAGATAAAATGGTTCAAGAGATAGGGCAGAACTATACCTATATACTTAGAGGTAGAGGCTGTAACCTACTCCCAAGTATCTCGAGAATCCCAAAGGGACCCTGAAGATACTATTAGGATAGGGGGAGAAGCGTCGATGGATAGGTCTTCAATAGACAAGGTAAAATGTATGGAACTAATAGAGTGACCGTTCAACTTGTAGTATTAAAGATGATAGTCCTGTGAGGCTTGAGAGTCCGAATCCTTAAGGAATTGTAGGCTCTTTAAATGCAAAAGATTGTAGCTAGGAAAACTAAGAAGAGCGCAAACATCCTGTCCAACAAATATGCTAACAGAGGCAGCATACCAAGGTAACCATATTGCAAAAACAGAGGGTTAAAAGCGACAGGATGGAGCTAACAAAACAAGTAATGGAATCCAAACAGGAAGGAACAAGAGATCGCTACTACTATACAAATCCAGCAGGTATAGCAGGAGGATAGCGATACCCAAATGGGTAGAAGCAAGGAGGGCTAGTGGTAAGCGAAACAAGGAAAGAATAACCAGTTAGGAAGTCATAACCAAGTAGGGAGGTACAACCAAATAATAGCGCTTATCAGGTATAAACCCAAATAAGTAATAACCAACATCAAGTCAGTAGTAATAGTAGAAACATAATAGGATTCCATTACATTTCCCTTAAAAGAAATAAAACAAACAAACAAATAAGCAATATCCTAAAGGGCATAATGACCAACCCGCCTTTGGAGCATTCCACTCAATTTCAAAAACATATAAGTTAATCAGTAAACATATATCCATCACTGGTGTCAGGACCTTACACCTTTATAAGCCCCATAGTAGCGAAGACAATACCATGAAGCAGTTAGCCTTCCATCTCAGATTCATCCAAGGTGGAGAGTGTTTTGCTGGTATCGGATTCTGAGTACTCTGAGTCTTGGAGAGGTTTCCAAAATCCGTCAGGGTCAAGCTCAGGAGAGAAGGAGGCATAGTCTGGTTTCTGAAGTGTCCAGGCAGAGAAAGTCTCGCCATGGGACCAAGGGAGTCTGAAAGGTATAGATTCATTGTAGGTATCGAACCAGTAGGATCTGATGAGGGTGCTGGCGCCTTCTAGGTTGTAGAGGGGTTCCCATGTTGCTTCGATTTCGTCATAGCCTTTCCAATGGATCGAGAACTGTCTTTTTCTGAGATAGATTCGATCTTTGAGTATCTTTTCGATCTCCCATTGCTCTTGTCCACTCGCATCGATGGTAACAGGTTCTTTGGATATAGGTTCAGGTGTTCCTGGGAAGGCGAAGGGGTTGGGTCTTAGATAAATGTGAAGATGGCTACGATGGATCCAAGGGTGGATTCCTGCCATCACTGGGGGAAGTATGAGTTTGTAGTTGTTGCGTCTATCAGGTCCTTCGGTCACTGAAAAGGGTCCTAACCATGGTCCAACTAGCTTGTGATTTCGTCCAACCTTATGGACATAGGGTGCTGACTTGAGGATAACTTCAGTTTCATTAGGGATGATTGGGGGTCCATCCTTTCTTCTGTTTTCGCTGGAGGTGGTTTGGCGTGCTCTGGCCTTCTTGAGGGCATCTCTGGCGAGTTGCTGGTTCTTCATGATCTGGGAAGCAATTTCGTCTGCTGCTGGTACTGAAGGGGGAGAACTCTGACGCTTGGGAGGAGCTTTGGTAGTCTGCCAAAGGTAATTTCGAAGAGGAAGAGTTCTGTGCTATCGCTGGAAGCTGCATTGATTGCAGTCTGGACATGAGGTAGGTGGCGAACCCACTTGGTTCCTTTAGGGTTGACATAGTTCCTAAGGTATTGGCGAACAGTTCTGATTCTGCACTCAGTCTGTCTATTGGTCTGGTGGTGGTAAGCTGTAGCCATGTTGAGATCAACATTGAGATTCGCCATAAGCTGTGTCCAAAAGCATAAGGGAAACTTGGGGTCTCTGTCAGAGACTAAGGAGGTAGGGAAACCATGAATGGAGAAGACTCGCTCAATGAGAGTGTGTGCAGTTTCGATAGCTGTGATGTTCTGGGAGACTGGTATGAGGTAGGTAAAGCCACTGAATCGATCTAAGACAACCATGATGAGTTCAAGCTTGGAATCGCTAGGGAAGGGTCCTGCAAAGTCAATTGCAAGAGACGAGAATGACTGCCTGGGGACAGGGAGAGGGGTGACTGATCCTTCAGGGACAGTGGTAGGTTGCTTGTTTAGCTGGCATAGGTGGCATCTGCGGACATAGTCCTTAAAATTGTTCCTCATGGAGAGCCAGTAGAAGTGTCTTGAAGCATATTCAAAACATTTCTGCCAAC
>QFET01001248.1:1959-24490 GCA_003316355.1 Tuber calosporum | reverse complement strand
GGGTAGTGTGGTGGGAGGGTTATGCGCCCATGGTAGATGCCATCCGCGTATGGGGTGCCAGGCGGTCCGCGCAGGGTGAAGTGCCACTCGAAGAGGTTTTCGTCGAGTGGGGCAGCGTGGTAGTCTTCTGCTGGGTTTTTGGAGAGTTCTTCGGCTTCCCGGACTGTAGGTTGTCAGCTTGGTTGGAGGGAGAGAGGAGGGGGAAGCGCACGGATTCGCTTGATTGTGGGCGACTTTTTGTTGAATGTTTGGGACATTCCGCCTTTGTTTCGATGTTTGTCTGTTTGTTTGTTTGTACGCGATTATTTCGTTTCGCTGCGTTTCACCTCCGTATGTTAGAGATAGCGAGTATTGAGATGAGCATGGGCGAGCTAGGCACGGTAGAGTACTTGTACAGGCAGGTTAAGGTAAGGACAACTGTTATGAAGATAAGCTATAAATTACCGGCAGCTCACCGGTTGAGAAAAACAGAGCGCAGAAGTTACCCGGTTGGCCTGTTCGTTCGCTCGACATCTTTCATGTGATAGGACATCTCAACACCCGCGCAAGCCCCACAGCTCGACACCAGCACCAGCCACATGCCCCACAGCCCTGGATCTACTTCTGCGCCTCAGCCAAGATTTGCCTTCCCCATCAAATTTTGTCAGTGAGTTTGGGCTAGTTCTTTTCCACTGAAGAAGGATAGTATGGAGGTAACGCAAAACTAGTGCATACTAGTATCTAGAAGGTCAAGATTGCGTAGACATGTGGCAAGGAACTTCAATCTCATTAAATTCAATTCATGATGCCTTGTGCCTTTCAGCTGTGTGCTCGGATGACCTTTGACCAGCTACCAGTTTGCCAGTTCAGGGTCCATGTCGTGAGAGGCTGTTAGTATATCTTCCTGAAATCTGCTATCAGATCGTTAGACCCCCACCAGTCATGCACTTGTTACACACTATACCTCTTCAGCAGAAAAGAACTGGCCAACCTTACTATGACAAATGGGGAAGGCAAATCTTGGCTGAGACGCACGAGTATAGTAATCATAATCCACTCCGCAAACGTACGGTGTCTCCTTTGGTTAGGAATAAAATTGATCAACCCCTCAGACTATGTCCACAAAAATTAGAGGGCGTTTGGCACCATGATGGTTGAGCGGGAAAGCCCTCTCAAACTGCTGTCAGATAAATTCTGAAGGTTCTCGGGCAGCTCGGCGAGAAGATTAGTGAGCAATAAAGGAGGTTAGTTTTGAAGTTTTCTATGTGTTGAAATTTTTCACAGTTTGTTGAAACTTATCAACTGGGTATTACCTTATAAATAGAGTGCTATCAAACTGCAGTTCTAGACTGCAGAAATTACTGATTGCAAGCAGAGGTTAAGTTAGTCAAACACCTTGCAGTTTGAGTAGGTTTATCATTAAAAAATCACTTTGCCAAACACATAACTTACTATTATATTAAACCATGGTCAAACATGCATAATTAACCCTTTCAGGCTACAAATTTACAACTGTTACATGTTTAACTCGATTGTGAACTAAGCCAAAAGCTTCAAGTTAAGTCAAGGATAGAAGATATTGCAGTTGTAGGCTTATACTCCAAATTACTTGCTCAGCGAGAGCAGATAATAACAAACATGATGGGAGCGGTCTGAAGCATCTAGTAGGAAGGCTGGGATATCCAGGAGTATCTACGCAAAACTTTTCAGAAGGGGGAAAAAAGGAGACTGGAGGTAGAGGGCCCTGATGGGCGCATTGATTAGAGTATTCGGATTGGGGAACTGGGCAAGCACAAAGATCGATATCCTCACGGCAAGGGGCATTTTTAGTGGGCACGAGGTTTAAGATTACTTTGTAATTGAATACTCGACCAAAGATGCTGTTCTTAGATGAGCCTGTATATCTTGTTCCCATTGCGCTGTTGGGCCTGAAGATGCTAATCAAGGATTCAGCAAGCCGCACAGGATGACAAACTGAATTTCCTTCATCATGCCCTCGAGTATTAAGGAGTGTCCAACAGTTATCAAGATGATAGTCATAGCCTCCACCCATCAACCTACAACCGCAAAATTCAACTTCTTCTCATTGCTCGTTTCCCCGCCACCAGACTTGTATTCTCCAGCCCCATAGGCAAAGATGTCCCATACATCTCCACCCAAGGAGTCCCCGGCCCACTATTGACCAACTCAGTAGAATTTCTACTTGACATGTAGGATACAGATTTTGACAACAGCTACACATATTGGAAATGGTGAGAGTGGGATCGCGAGACTCAATCAGCTGATAGAGGTTTGGGCACTCAAGGGCTCAGCTGCAGAGATCTCTGTATTTCCGTTTGCAGACTCAAGGGGCTGTAGGTATGTTGGGGGCTCCAACGAGTGTGTTTTGGCAGACATTCGTGATATTGCAAAGGTTTTGGTAGAAGAATTATAAGGATTAACTGGCTTATTGGATTAGGATTATTAGGTATGGTTCCAAAAGGCTATACTCCAGACCATCTTTTCTGCAAAATATGTGAAAATTTGACTATAACCGCAACCGTAACACTCGTGGATTTTGTTACCCTGCCGTAGAAATTGGGAAGCCCAAACCCTAAAACAGAGAAAGGTTACTGAATACATCTGAGTTGCAGATATAGTTAGATAAGATAACCAAATAGTAAAGGCCCTGACAGGATATATTTGCCCTCTCCAAATAGTTAAGCAGAAGCCTAACAAGATTAGTTAATATTAGTAACGGAGTAGCGATTCCACCAAGCAGTGTATCATACTAGTTTTCTTTTACCAAAGCCACAGGCTCTCTGACGGCTCCCAATTGCAGTCTCATCTCCATATCAGTCAATCCCACTCGGATTTTAGATTCCAATACAGAAAATAGAACTTGAGACCAGAGACCCGTACCTTAACATCTTTTTTTTTTTCTTTTTTTTTTTTCTTCTAGTTGCAGATCCGAATAGAGGAACTTGAGGACTACCTAGCAGATATGTTAAAAAAAAAAAAAACAGGTAATTAATTTCAAATAAAAACATACAATTGATTCAAATAAAGTGATATGATTAATTCTGCCTTGGTCGTCAAACCCTTTATCAACCACCCGTTTGCTGAGGGAAATTAAATCCTTTAACAGCATTGTTAGCAGTGTTCTGGGTTAACTTGGATAGATTACTCTTACAACATACACGACTGCTGATAAGCTCCTGTTAGAAGTTTCAAATTCGTCAACAAGTTTGCTTCCGGCACTGGTCTCCTTAGTGTGGGGAACGATCTTAGTCTCGGTGGTGGACTTGGGAGTGTTCCTCGCGGCAGTAATCTGGAGTACCTTAGCCTTAGCAGTGGTATTCACTGCTCCAATGTTGCCTCCAGCAGTCTGTGTCATAATTACCTGACCCACAATATTATGTTAGTAATTTGACAACAATAGTTGATACTCTGGAAAAAATACAGGGGTAGAGGCAAACATCATGTTTCCCATTCTGCCCGCCCCGGTCGTGCACCCCAAACCCATACAAGGCTATGGGGGACTGAGAGGCAGCATCTTGCTTGGTAGGTTGTGGCGGGCTTAGAATTGCATTCCGTTTGGGGGGGCGGAAAGCAGAGGTTGAGGTCTAAATGACGGAAAAGGACAGTTGAATGGGGATTTTTTAAGCTACCGTTACCCTGCCACTACCTCAAGTTTCGCCCACTGTTCCATGCTTTGGGGCTTGAGGTTTTTTTCTTTGAACCATTTTTTTTTTCTTTTTCGGATTAAGGTATAGTATCCTTGGCCTCTGCGTCCTTGACTTCTCCCCTCTGATCAGTCGCAGGAACCCTGGCCAAAATCTCCCCTGGGTGGCCGTATACCTATTTTTGGTGGTGTCACAATAAATTTGATAACCCTGGGATTCCGGTAGCTCACGCGTGGTTAATTTTTGCCCCCGGCATGCAGCTACAGTCGCACCCCGTTGTCCCGGACCTCGCTCTGCCGGATTCTTCGCTGTCCCGGATGAAATTTAGTGATTTCTAATTTTTTTTGCTCCAAAACCTAACTTGTTGTCCCGGATAATTCGCTGTCCCGGACAGATTCTTGGGATTTTTGCCATCCGGGACAGCGAGGTGCGACTGTAGTTGTTTCTTCCTTTCAAACCGTCTAATGCCAACCTCAACGATCTCCAGCGTCCTACCCAACGAAAATATCATCTCCATCAGTCCCCCCTTCAATTACTGTACATTCTCACGTTTTCCACGCATGCTCTCTTGCTAGGCCAGTGTTTCGGGAACCTGTAGGCAGGGCTTGTGGAGGTGTTGTTAATCGTGTCCAAGGTTCGGTGGGTGGGGAACTACCGTAGAGTTGGCTGCTGCAGGTACGATAGCAATTCAGCGGGTGAGACGAAGGGGACTAGAGCTGTAGCAGGAACTCTGGTACGCTTTAACTGTATTACACTTTCCGGTGGAGGTCGCTCACCGCCATGGCGAGGGTGCAGAGGGGGGAATGCCGGGAATAGACCAACAAATTAAGTTGCTCAGTGACGGGATTGCTGATTTCCGGGAGAGTGTGGTTGGCTGGGATTCCTGGAAAAGCCCTTGGGTCGCTTGCGATGAGAGGGCAGTGCCGATTTACCACTTATGAACATACTCCTTCTCACATGGAACACTATGCCAATTGTTTTTGGCAAGCCTGATAGGCATCTTGCGAAGATTAAGATATATGCATGCGGGCAGTTGGGTTTGGATGCAGAGGTGGGCAAGGGACTATTCACGGCCTCACCAGTGGATCATGCTGTGCTCAGGCAAGATGTTTGGCTAAATACCCGGCATACAATCCTCCAAACCTTTCCTTTCCTTTTAAATTAGCTACAAACTCGTGTCTACCATATTCAACCATTATTACTCCCACTGGCCGACCAGGTGGAGGTGCGGATGCGCTGTTGCGGGAGATAGGTGGGATAATAATTCAGGATCTATTTTGAATAAGGCGGTCCACTTTACTACTCCTGTCCCATTACCTCTACCGTCTCCCACGAGTGCTGGAGGGAAAGCAGGGAAGATACAAAATTATCCAACTAACAATGATTCTCCCTTCCGATACCCCCTTTCTCCTCTCCTAATGTAGAGAAGAGGTTTATCGCAAAGTCTTACTGAAAGGAGGATAGTGACAATTTCTCCAGAGCAGAATATGGTGGTGGGGTACTCGCAAGTATCAAAGAGGCCAGAGATTTAATTTCAATGAGGGTAAGACCTACATTGAAGATGAAGCATTTCTGAAATTCAAAAAAGGGGGTGATGTTGACGAAGAATTCTAACCGAGGGGAGGGAGTTCCTAGAGAGGGACCAGTGGTGAGAGGAAAAGTGCCTGGAATCAGTAGAATAGTTTTATATTCAGCCACCTTCTAAAACCTTGTCTATATTTTATTTCCTGATATCATAGTAGAAATATAGTAGGATTCCGCCACAGTTCACTTGTATTCTGCTTTTTTCAAAATTCATCTGCCTCTTATCATTACTTGACTCACAGAGAACATCTGATCTATCTTTAAGTTTATAAAATTTGATATTTTGATAAGTTGACAGATACCTATTCACATATTTTCCAAGTTAATCAAGGTTGTCACTTTTGTTTCTTACCTGGTTTCTGCTGTTTCTCTTGATCCCATAGTGGATGTGTACCTTCATATAAGACAGGTAACCACTAACATCTCTTTGAGTAACTGAATATTATTATCTTCTTACTACCAAACTGACTTGATATTAGTTATTTCCTATTTTGGTTAACATCTGGTAGTGCTACCTTGTTGTTCCTTCCGATCTGCTAGAATAGCTTACTATGTTATTACTTCCTTAGTTTGCTTATTTGTATCTTGGATTGTTTCTACCTATTTGGATATTAGTATCCTCCTGCTGTTACTACTGAATCAATATACCAGCCATATCACTTATTAGTACTTGTTTGAATCTTATCTCTTGTTTTGTTAGTTATATCCTATCCCTTCTAATATATTGTATTTAGAACAAAGATTACCTTGTTATGTTACTGACCTAGCATGTTATGAGTCTTCCAATTAGCAGGAAACTTTTATTATACCATGTTCAATTTACCTTTATTTAAAGAACCTGTTTTCCCTCAAGAATTCAGTCTCTCAAGCCTGACATTCTTGACAAGTTGAATAGTCACTTTACTAGTTCCTATACCTTTCTTCTTATCCTATTAAGGAATTATCCATCAATACTTCTGCCTCTATCCTCTCCTAGGCCTATTGGGATTCTCGAGATACCTAAGAGTAGGTTACAATATGGAAAATTGGAGACTAGAATACCTACTGACAAGTGATTCAGCTGCATATTCCTTGCGTAAAGTATATCCTCAATATACTCCCAGCATCATCACGGTATTTTCGTACTTGATTATTAAGATCGTGCCAATCTCTTGTAATTGCAATAGTATTGAATTTCTATTTATCGGCTTTTTCAAAGAATAGCAGACCTCTACCCCAGCGGGGAAACCCCTCAGAAAGTAACAAAAGTCGGGAAAAATGCACATACACTTTTTCCGACCCCTCACACCTGCAGCTACTGGCCATTGCGAGATGGAAAGACTACCCCTTTGCGATAAGTAACCCAGAGGATATCACCTCCGCACACGCCCTCACAGTCAGTGGCGGTAGGAATAGCACCATTCTTGCCCAATGTCAAGACAACGCGGTCGTCTTCGTCGCAGGTTTTGGGTGGAATTCCGGGAGTGAAGGTGAAGTCTGCCCAGATGTTCGGTTGATCTTCGACACTGTGGGAGAAGGGAAAAGGTTCGGGTTGAGCTTTGGTATCGGAGTTCTGTGGGATGTTGTACTTGACTTGGAAGCCCTGGGGAGAAGTGTATATATTGTAATCGTTGTGGTGAGTCGCCCCAGCCGAGCCATCCCCGTCCCCTGCGTTACCTGTGAGCCCCTGCTTGCCCAAAAGTCGGTGTTTCAAATAGGAACTTACATTCTGTGCCAAGGGGCATCTTGTCACTCAGCATCCACCCCGGAGCTCCACTCATATGAAAGAGGAGGGTAAACATTTGGTAATTGAACCTAAACACTCTTTGTAGCTTCCAGCTGGATTCCCAGATGCGCTCCAACCCGACCGGAACGACGAGTACTTGAAGATCCGCCAGATTCTTACCTTGCAAGAGCTTTGTCGTGTATTTTTTTGCATCGTTCAATTCATTATGTTCACGCTTTCTCTTAGCGAGAGGATCTTCGTCGTCAAAGCTCAGCTCGACGATACCGGCGCCGTGAGGCTTGTCCCATTCCGCAACGGGTGGGTTACTCCACGCATCATATACTGGGGTCGGGATAAATTGGTTCAAGCAGCCTTGGATCAAGACCAGAGCATCACAGATGGGTGGCGGATAAGAGCAGTCAACCCAGGGATAGTCGACATGTTTGACGAGGCAAATATCGTCACTAGCGATCCCGGCAGGGGGGAGAAGTTTCAAAGCCTGCTTTAAAGAAACCCCTTCACATAATTCCTTATAGTTCCTATTATTTCTGTCAGGGCTAATGATGAAAACAGCGATTTGAGTGCAATCTCCATAAACTCTGTGCGCCTTTTTTGCCAAATTCCCTTTCACGGGTTCCAGTGAAACGTAGTCGGCGTCTTCAGGCTTATCGACTCGGCCTGACATATCTTTTGTAAGATACTCCTCGACAACTGCTGCGTCCACATTCTCAATCATCATGCTGTAGCCGAAACTACCTACGCCGGTGAACTCGACCTTGTATCCGAACTGTTTCGCAGCTTCACGAGCCCAGGCGCGGAACTCTCCTCTGGTCCACTCGAAGCGGTGGTCATGATGACGCATAGGATAGGGAACGCCTTCTCTCCAGAATTTCCTACTATCACCAAGCCTATTCCTGTTCAGTAAATTCTGTGCTGCACGGAATTTCTGGAAAGGTGAAACGGACCCGTTGGGATCTATATCCTTGATTCCAGTCTGGCCCCGAGGCGGAAAATTAATGTTGAAAATTGGGTTGAAGTCCCTATTAGGAGTAGTAATGATGCAAACATCTGGCTTCATAGTGCCTAGCAAACTGCCAGCATAGAGGCTCAAAGGTTCAGGATCTAAATGCTCAATCACTGTACCGAGTAAGCATTAAGCACTCCGAGTGATCGGGCATGATTCCGCAAACCTTCACTGGAAACAATGATATCGTGTCTAGGGATCAGAAATGGGGATAAATATTTAAAGTCACCTATTTCCCCATGACTGTTAGTATTCTAGCGTTAGAGGGGAATAGGATGAAAAAGCGGAGGAAAGGAAAAACAGTCATACCATGAAGAAGAACTATATCTAACGGCCTCCATCTATCCTCACCAGAAGCATTTCCAGTCCAAGCGCCTGGGGCGATACTCTCAACGCATGAAGAACTCTTAATATCATCACTAATATCAATTCCAGTAAGAAGCTCAATAGGTAAGTCATCTTCGCAAGGAATTAAACTGCGGAGTAATAGGATATCCGAACCACAACCGACATCAAGGAGGCTCCGGAGACCCCTAGGGAACTGCTGTTGGGTGCTAAGTTTGCGCAGTATGGAGTGAACGACGAAACGGCGTTGGAGATATTGTTGTGGGTTAAACACAATATGCGGGAGAGGGACCATGATAGGGGGAGTAGTAGGAGGTCTGCCAGCGGGGTCTTCTTGTTCCATGGGGAGCACTTTTGTCGGTCAGGGTTGAAGTGTGTTGGAGGATTTTTTGATGGTGGTTGCGTTGGTTGATGTATTGATTGTCGGGGGAGTGGGGAGAAGGGAAAAATGGACGAGCGGAAGGTAGAGATTGCTCACGAGACAAAGGCGGTTAGAGGTTAAACCCTCGACAAAGCAATCTTCGCCAGTCCCTGTCGGAAAAATGATTTCAGGCCCCGAAACCACCTTACGTCCAAATATCTTGCTATCATAGGTTATACATCCACAACACTTTATCAGGGGGGCTGGCAGAGGCATGAGATATCCCGGCTTTATTGAGATTGTAGTACGAGGGTGTAGCCTAACTTCGAAAAAAGGCGTTCAACCGGAAAAATGATTATGCGAAGCCTAACCCAGCTTAGTCATTACCCTTGTCAGCAAGCACTGACATCACACCGCATTCATTCACATTCCCTCATCTGCGGCTAACGCCAATCAGCTGTACCTCCTCTCGTCGCAATTCACTTCATCTCATCACATCTCACCAGATTCCCTCAGCGCATCCACGAGGCCAGAGACAGACCAAACGAGCACCCGTAATTCCAAGGAGGAAATGCCAGCGCAACCCGAAGCAGGCTCAACTGCCCTAACCAGCGAGAACCCACCGCCCGCTGATCTTGCGCCGGTTCCGCAAGACCTCCTGGGCAACCAAACCCGCTACGCACTGCTCCGCTACCGCACCTCGTTGGGAATCCTTGTCGCAGCGCCAACCCTGATCCTCGTCCCCCCGCGGAAGATGGATATCTTCACCTTCGGCCTCGGCGCTTCCTGGCTCTACTGTCTCGGCGAGGTCGCGAATCAGCATGGCCGCGACCCCTGGCGTGGTTTTAAGCGGTATGAGCAGCTCGAGAATGAGAAGTTAGAGGGGAGAGGCGTGGGAAGGGTGGCCGAAGTTAATGGCGAGTTGGTTAAAGTTGGTGGGTGGAAGGGGGAGAAGATTGTTAGGGATTCTCGAACCAAGGAGGAGGAGGAAGAGGGGAAGAGCATTTCTGAGATCATTATCCAACAAGTGTGGGATGTCTGGGAACAGAAGGATAGAGATGGGGAGGGGGGGAAGAAGGGGAAGGAGTGAAAGGGGGTTGAGCTGGGGATTGGGCGGTGTGTTGATATTGTACCCGCATTGAACGGACCGCTTCTCCCTGGTAGCCTTGTTGTACTGTATCGCGTGAGACTTCAAGCTGCTGTAGAGTCCACCCCACATTTCATATCCAGAGCAGCTCATTTCAAGCTGGAGACAGCTCTACTCCACAGTACCACGCGCCTGTCGACGACTGCCCAGAACCCTCCCAATCCCTCCGAGGAAGCATTTGGGAGACCCGAAAGCTCCGGTAACTGTAACACACTAAACCTTGCCCCCGGACAGGAGGCACAGGGTGCACTAACACTAGCTGTTGACAAATGGAGTGCCTCATATAAGGATTTGGAAGAGAGTCCGGTTTTTGGAACAAAATATGCAAAGCCCAGACAACCCCCTCAAGAATAACCACTCTCTTCTAAACCTTCAGATCAGGTCCACCGCAGTTAAAATATAATTACTCCAAAGCAACTCAACAAACACCAATTGGGAATAACTGCTCTACCGGACCGCATTCCCCGATACCTCTCCTTCTCCTCCATTTCGTCTCTCAAAAGAGGAGGTATAATGCATTAGCGAATCTCAGCCTTGAGGTCCTCTTCACGCCACCTATCGTATGACCCCTACTCGTATATCCAAAGAGGTTTTCATGCCAACCTGATAAAGCGTGCCTGGCGAGTTTCCGATAGGCCATTGTGAGGTATCGTACTGTTTCGTATCGTTGGCTGTGTGAACTACGCTTCGAATGGCACGGAGCAGTAGTGTTCCTCGCGTTACCGTGTCGTGAGTAATTGATGTCATACCATCTCTAAGCTCGTGTGTTTAAAGTTGTTTCACCCTTCAAAGCGTAATTTTAACCTCATGAAATATCATTCTATTTTTGTGTCTATCCTGCCATCTTGATTATATTCTCGGCACAATGATCCTATGTTCACTCCTTCAAGTCATTGCTTTTTGTTTTTTCCCCACTTTTTATGGTCTTATTTTAAATATAGCCTGTAGTGATTTTGTAGCTTGATTGGTTTCATGTATGATATAAGGTTATTTCAAGTCTGAGTCTTGTTATCTCTATTCCAACGCTGTAGTTTACCAGCACACCAGTGATATGTTTGCACTCTTCTGAGTATCTTACTTGCTTCGGCTCTGATTTCCTTTAACGCTCCATTTTTTAAAAAAATACCGAGAATTGTGCCAGAAAAGCACCCAACGCTCCCAGTATCAGAACAAAAGACACTAGAAAAAGGATACTTGAGCCCTTGTAGTGGCTCACACGTGGTTGTGTATTTGTGTGGAGTGGTTCTCTCTTGAGTAAAACAGTCTATTCCGACCTTTGCTATACCTTCGACCTCTCACCCATACACTCCAAGAACTTCAAGTGCCTATCGTATCGTATGTAGGAGATTAGTGGTATCATATCAAAATTCGCTGACCCCCCGCCATTTGCACCAAAAATGTTCACTTTCACTTCCCATAATCTCGACCTTGTCTCTTTGCAAAAAAAATATATATTGAAATTTCCCAGATTCTTTTAGAGTCATCTAGATATTATCAACTATATGTGACAAGCTCTGTTAGTTAATGCCCATGACGGCAGTATCAGAAATAATGATAGAGAACAAACTTATGATACTTGGATCTTATATGAGTCTCCCATACAAAAAGCACTCCGCAATCATATCCAATTGGGACCCTGAGCTCTTGGCCCTCGTGTTGGAGTAGGAGAAATCACACGATTTATACCTAGAAAGTTTAGTCAATCATCTACACTATAGCATTGATTTCATTGATTCTGTATTGCTTCCAGCCAAGTTAGGAAAATGGGGAGGGGTCAGTGGATTTTGGTACCAAGCTCGTATCGTACAATGCACTCGCGTGCCCGGCTTCAATTCAGCAGCGCGAGCAGATTACAACTGCAAGTTCCAACACAACCCCCCGACAAACGGCCTTTTCCCTCAAATCCTCCTCCCCATCGAATATAATGACAAACTCGCTAACTTATGTACCGTACGATAAGTTAATCCGTGAGTAGGCATCCGCTGATCCCCGATACATCTCTTAACCTCCTCGTTTCCTACGATAGTCCCGCACCCCATCCTATATCTCACCTTCCCGAGTCTTCTGCAGGCAGGTATTTCTTGATAGCTATTGCTTGCCCGGATAATAACGTCCGGTGAGTTGACTGTAAATTATCGAATGGTACCGCACTGTATCAGACCGCACCGTGAGGTATTTAAATATGCGAGAGCCATAGTGCAATGTTGGAGGGCGAATGATGGAATACCGTTTGTCCCCAAATTACTTGTTACAACTCCTACTATGCTATGATGTGACACTCTCGTTGGGTTCGTGGTTTCTTTGAGGCGACTGTACATAGACCCCCGGGTATTTCAGTTGCGGACGTGCCGGGAAGGTATATCGGGGGGAGATAAAAGTATACGGTGGTCCACATCTTGCTGCTAAACAATAGGTTCTACACTCGATTCGATCCTCGTTTCTTCAGGCTCAGATTTATATATATCTTTTATCATTTTCAATTACTCTTGTGGACACTAGTTGGTCAATTAACAAACACTAGGGGGAAGCAGGTGTGTAGGGGGGATCACTGACACGTATCCATCTCTGTCCGTTACCTTGTACCGTAATTCTACATACCTGGAAGTATATCTATCTTACCAGAAGTCTCCGAGGTATGATATTTCAAAATTGCCTCCTGAGGCAGGTGGTATCAACCCCCCACCCCATAACTCCATCATTACTGGGAGGTCTTCTTCGACCCCTCCCAATGCCATTCCCCTGGTTCTAAATATCTCTAGATAACACGGAGAGCTTTCCTGCTCGCACTCTACTCTCTCGCTGAGGGCCACAAATCATGAGAGGAAGAGACACTAGCCCCACTGGGAAATGTCAAGGCAATTGAGCGTTTGCTGTTCATTTTGTTCGCTCATCGCCCCTCTCCATAACTTGTTTGTATGCATTCCCTCATGTAGCGGGAGGGTAAGGACTAACACCGTATTTCCCCCACCGATTTGATCGACCCGTGGCCATGCTAAATGCGCCGGAAACGGAGTGCTGTCAGAGGTGGAGGTCCACGCAGCCATTGGGGCCTATATCAGGGATGTGCTCAATGGCGCAGTCTGGACCCATAGTACGGAGGATTTCCTGGGAGATATATCAGATGGCAACACTACGATACCCTGTGAGTGATTGCGCAAGAGCACTCGAGACGAACCGCAATATTGTACCTAGATCACTCAGTAGAACAGCCACCCATGACTTTGAAACAATATTTCTGGTTCCTAGCTTGATTTTTCTAGGAAACATCGGTGAACAGCTTTCAGTATCATACTGACCTCATATCTCACCCTACTACTACTACCCTTCCCATCGCATCCGTTTCCCACCCTTACCAAGCGTCCTGGCGGATCTGTAATGTTTCGAAATTTAACCAGTGGGAGCAATACGACGGTGATAGACAGAGAAGAATGTATCGCACTTGGTTCTTGCCGGGGTGAAGGGATACTAGAGTGAGAGTGAGAGTAAATGTAGAGATCCATCTCTATCGATAAACCTCTTCCCGCGCTCCCGTCTCGTGTTTGTACACCCTCTCATTTGATCACCTAGGAGGGGTGCGGAATCTCTACTACTGTTTTGGTTCGTCCTCTTCACCATGCTAAGGAACCGTTCGACTCCCCCCAACACACCTCGAATTCGGGTTAGCCCTTGGCGTGAGATTTGAATCTGCTTGTTTGAAACCAGGGTTATCGCCAGGTGTACAGTACAAACACAGTCAAGGGCCGTCAATTCGGTCTTGTTCTCGGACTAAAATTTCCCTTCTTTTCCCCTTGATTTATGGGATTTCTACCTCTTTCCTGATATTGCAAGTGTGCGTAGACAGACCTGTAAACTAGAACCGATGGTGCTCACGGTAGCACAATCGCGTGCATTTTGAGTGTGGAGGATCTCCAGGCGTGGGTTTGTGATGGAAGTTTGCGAGATTATTAACTGGGTATCATGCAAAAAAAGGCGGGTTCCATCCTAATCGTAAAACCCATCCTTCTTGTCTCCCTTTGGCGGACGCTCAACATCCCCGGCCGTTTCCCCCATCTTCTAGAAAATATAATCACTAAAAATCACTCGAAACATACCTCGTCACAAGGGCACAAGAATTTTTTCAAGAGTTTTGGTTTTTGGTTTTTAAAACAGCGAGATAGTCCCCAGGGGTATGAGCAAGAATGAAACAAAGAAAGTAGTCAGAGTATCAAAAAGAAAATGTGTTTCCCCAACCTCACGACCCTGAGATAGGTCCACTAGACATCTCAATACCACTCTCCTCAGTCTTCCCATTTATTTCTCGCACAGCTACTACCAACCGGTTTTGTACTCTGGCTTTTTCCCACCATCTATAAGCCCGCCGGTGGCGCCCTTGATGAACTGCTTATAGGCGGGGGAACGCTTAACCCCACAAGCCTCGGATTCTGCGTGTTGTAGGAGGGCCGAGGAGGAGACGAAACTCTCGGCACAGGAAGGACAGCTACCCACCTACCAGTTAGCATTCACGTAGACCTGGGTGGGTGAAGTAGAGTGTGTGTCACCGGAAAGCCTTCTTGTCATGGGTCACACTCTCAAGATGGGCTTTGAGCGCGTCAGGGCGTTTGAATTTTTTTCCACACTTGGGACGAGGGCAAACATAGGCCTCGACCATCTTGTTCCAATACTGTCTTGGGTTCTCCACATGAGGGGGAGTGGCCGGTTTGGTTGGAAGAGTGTAGTCAAGGACGCCGACGAAATTCTTTGGGACTAGCTTGGCAGGATCAAAGCCTTCCGGGGTCTCAGTGAGGGCGGTTTTAACGCGCTTGGGGAGAATGCCAGCGCGCCAGGTGTGGGTAGTAGTGCTCCCGGCTAGGACGTTGGCGGGGAGGCCTTTTTGGGCGAGCGGTGAGTTTTCGTAGTTTAACCTCTTGCGGAATTCCGCGGGAGAGAGGTGGCCCTGGCACTGTCCTGATTCAATGTGCTGGGTGATGCCGGAGATTGTGGTAAACAAGACCTCGCAGCCAGGACACGGCTGAGTGGTGGCTGGTCTGGGTTTGTGAAGCTAATAATAGTAGTATTAGCTTGCCAAATATCATCCAAAATGGAAGGGGGAGAAGAGTTGACAACATACCTGGTTATGGTGAAGCTGGAGTTGCTCAACAGTGGGAAACTCCCGAAAGCACTCAAGGCAAACGTGGTGCTCGGGGCTTTCCACTTGATGGGCCTTCAACTCCTTCTCATCTAGAAAGTCAATCCGACACCTGCCGCAGAAGAAATGCATCCTGTGGTCCTCCTCGCGATTCCCTTCTAGCATATGCTGATGGAAATTCCAGACGCTCAAAAACTGGACATCGCACTTCTCACACTTGAGGCTGCTTCCATCCTTATTCTCGATCCAGGGTTGTCCGCGCATGATTTGAAATTTAAAGCCGTTTTTTTCGATGAACCTATCTTCTCCGCCAATATCCGAATCTGTATCAGATTCCCTGAAGAAACAGCGATAAGTCAGTGATGTGGAGGAGGTAGGTGGAGGAGAGCTGGGGTGAGTTACAACCTGGCAGGACCGTAAAGGGCCGACATGCCTAACAATTTATTGAGAAAAAAAGCGGGCTTTTCGAAAAATGCCTATGTGCGGGTTTCGGGTTCGTGTTGTTCTATTTGCTAAGTGGCGGAGTGGGGCGTTCAATGTGGCGGTGGTTGGGTGGTGAAATAGAGAGATGGGGGAGCTCTGGTAGGGCATGGGGGTGTTTAGGGCATCATTTCGCAGTGATGAATTTGCAATTAGTCAGTGAGCGGGGGTGTGGAATGTAGGGCTTGAGTTCTGAATCGTTTGCTATCGTATGATATGATACATGCCAGCGTGTGGTACCCTTGGCCGGGGGGTTCTAGGGTTTCTTTGACATTGGGGTGCGCTGCTAGGAAACCCGTCAAGCGATCATTTCCACGAAAGGCCAAAAAATATTTGTGACGGGTGAGTGCGAATCTCATCAAAGCTAATTATCAAAGTTTCAAAACAGGTTCGAGCAGTTAGAGCTAGTAGAGTAGGACCACAGTATTGAAAAATTCTCTGTGAGGGTGTTTATGTGCCAACTATCTAAGGCCCTGTTTGATTGCGCTGGTTCCATCCTGTTGACCCATATAAAGTGACCATTTCAAAATGGAAGGGCGACCATTTTTATATGGGGAACGGCTGCAAAATGGAATTGAACTAGCGCAACAAACAGCCCCCAAGGCTTCTTGCGCCATATACACGTGCGCGCAGTGTGGAGCAAGAATCCCTTGGCCTAGGAAACTCTTCTAATTGTTAACTCTTTCTTCTTTTCTTCTTTTCCTCTTTTCAGCGCTTTTTCATTATTTGCCCTGGAAAGCAGGCATCTTGTTGTGGTTTACACCCCGCTCCTCGCTTGCCGGAGTGTACCCACTGCCCACGGTGAACATGGTGATAACTTTAAAAACGCCGGTGGAACCTATCTCGGGAAGAACAAATAATAATGATAATAGCCCTAGTTTCCCCGGAAACCACTTCAAACCATCAAAGGCACTAGTCAGCCAACACCATAAGAACACATATTAACCTCCAAGGTCTCGAGTGAGGTCCTGCTATCATTGTCATGAGACAGTCACATGTTGGGAGGATCACTCCTCCTCACTCGGTCTTGGCGTTGTAAACCTACTTCTTGATGCGGAAGTTGTTGTTGTGCTCGGGTATTGCCTCCCCCTGCGATGGATTCTGAAAGGCTTGTGTGTCGACAAGTGCTATGCAGGAACATGGATTGCTCCTGTCGTGTTTCGTGATTCTAATGGTAGCCTATATCGGGTGGGCCGGCCGGAAGCATTATATGGGAATTTCCACCTTGGGTGTCCAATTTCAACTCGGCACAGTGGATTACTTGACTGAAGACTTGGCTTGCTGTTACTCTGTGTACTTTGCTACCAGTTGAGTAGGTACAAGTAGAGTTGTGGAATATCTACGGAAATACTATTCAACTGCTTCACCCAACTGTGTGTCTACTCGTGCCAAGGTTGTGGCTCACCAGCCACAACCCCAGTTTGCTGGCATGCTCGCAACCTTGGGCACTCCAGAGGAGTGCCCGACAGCTCAACAATAATTTACAGCTCAACAATAAATTATACAAAAAACCCTTTTTATTCAATAATAACCCAATTCTAGACAGGTTTGTAGTATAAGCATGATATAGAATCGAAATTGCAGACTTGTTACTATTTGTGAAGATGTAGAGGTTCTGATATTATCCACATGAGTTAGATATTGGCAGAGAGTCATCTCTTGTGCCTCTTATAGCTTGCCATTTGGTGTAGTTCTAGCTGTTTTAGACTGTCTGCTATTCCAGCATGCACCCAGACACTAAGGAGGAAGGTTGAAATGGTAAATAGTGGCTGTGTAGTTTAGACCTTGTTGTTTACGACTTTTTAAATCCTTAATTGCATCCTACATTTGACTTTTCACTACATCATAATGTTCTTTCCATTTTGCTCTATTTGGTACTGGGATTTTTCGTAACAGGAATAGGATAGGAGTGAGACTTCAATTGATTACTAATGTAGTTTTCTATGATGTTGGAAAAATATACAATTAACAACAAATTTGATTGTAGTTCTTATGGTACAAGTAAGAAAGGGTATAGTTTATTATTGAAATTACAATAACTGAATTTTGCATCATCCTAAGCTCTACAATAGTGGATGCATTCAATCAAACATATTCAATAGGCAATATTAATTAAAGTATGATTCAAGTCAGATTAATGATTGTTGAAAGTAATTTAGCATGGGGTTTAATAGTAAATACATACAGTACCATTCAAATAGCTAATTTCAGAGGATTTACCATAAAGTATAAAATTATTAGCAATTTATTGTTGAGCTGTAAATTATTGTTGAGCTGTCCAAGGTTGCGAGCATGCGAGCAAACCTGGGTTGTGGCTGGGGAGCCACAACCTTGGCACGAGTAAAAATGTTTTGCTGTCGGCAATCTCTCGCGCAGTGTTGTATGATACCTTTTATTGAAATCTACAGTGATGCGAACAGTAGCATCCACTAAATAACTAACTTCTGGCTTCACTCTAAAAGACATGTATGTGAAAGAAGTGGGTATGATACAAGATAGCATACAATATTGCGCCGTAATCATATCATGTTTCCCACAGAGCACAATCTCGTAACCTCATCCCGCAACCCGATTCCATACAGAAAACAAGGAAAATCATCATGCCATGGAACATTCCAATCCCACGCGGTTCCAGTCCCGCACCCCCCTCCTCCACCCATTCCATCCCCGGTCCACATTAGACCGCATCCCCTACGAAGGCCTGAGCCTCTTCTCCCTGCCAGCTTCCCCCCCCCCCTGCGCCCAAGGAATAGTCCGCTCCGGAATGCCAATAACGACGATTTTGCGTTTTTTGCTAGACTCGGGTACATCTTTGGCTGCGGTGGTGTTTTCAACGCCTTCTTTGGCAGTGCGCGTCCTTTTCACGTCTTTACCTGCAGTGCGCTTCCCCTCCACGCCCCCATCTCTTGATCTCTTCCGGTCCACCTCAGGCGAGGGCGAAGGGTCTTGTCCCACCTCCTCTGCATATTCACCTTCACCACTATCGCTATCAGCCTCCTGCTTTCCCTTATCCCCCTCACCAGGAGGCACAAACTCCTCGTCATCCTCGTCATCCTCATCATCCTCATCATCACTACTCTCATATTCCAAGACCATTCCAGGAGTGTAATACTCCTTTCTGATCTTCTTCCTGATAACACTGGCAAAGCCCCCAACACTAGAATCATCAGAATCGCTAGTTTCATCCCGCCCCCTCTTTCCTAGCGCACTAGACAATGCAGCGATCTGCGCCTCGGAAGGCTTTGCATGTCGCACTTTCTGTCTCTGAATTGGGTTGTACGCCATCCTAGTTTTCTTGCCGGGTTTGCCTTGTTTGGCCACTTCGTCTTCAAAGCGTACGGAGCGCCGGCGCTTCTCCGGCTTCGCTGGGACCGGCCCAGCCGTCGAAATTCCGGATGCGGCGGCGGCAGTAGCAGCGTCTTTGAGGAGGGTCTCTGCGCGGGAGATGCATTCTGTGAGGGGCTGAGAATGACCCTTATTTGCTGCGACGAGCTTAAGGAAACGGAGGTGGCCACGCAGCTGTGAGGTGTGGATCTCATAGACGCGGTTCCACGGGATGTTTTTGGGGGTGGCGGCGGTGGGATTGGGCGAGCTGGTGAGGGTGGCGTCGGCCATCCCGTTCTTGAAGGCAGGTGTACAGGCAGCCCCCGGAGTTGATTGCTGCTGTGGAACTGAGTGGGTTGTATATAGTTGGTCTGGGGGAAGAGGCGGTGGTAGGTGGATAAAATTGGCGAAGGGCCCGTTTACAGGAGGGGTGCCGATGGCGCGTTGTTCTGTGATAGGTGGGGATGTGTTGGACGGATGGCTTGAGCTGTGGATTCTAGGAGAGGACGAAAGTTTTGGTCTGCAGAATTGGGGGCAACGTGTCGAAGGTAACCGAGATCTCGGAGGAGTGAAAGCTTGCAAAGAGTTAGCTCATGTAGTTACCCGACACCCGGGACAGACAAACCAGCTGCGCTAGCAGAGTGTGAGGTATGGGGAAACTTGATAGAACAAGGTAAGGCGGAAGAGTTGGTAGCGTTGGAGGAAGCTGACTTTTCCGGGGAGTTCAGAAAATATTCGCCCAGCAGCTGGCTTTCGGCTGCACTGCTTCTCTTTGGACCACTAGAAGCGCCAATGCCAGTAGATGCGAGCAGGTTGGATTGAAGACGGCTCACGAATGGGATAGCGGAGGGGCGTTTTTGGGGAGGAATATGGAAAGAGGAGATATCGAGTGGCCCTGAGAGATGTTTGTACCTGGTTTGCTGAGAGTCGCCGGAACGCTTGTGCCCGGTATCGCTGTCGGGGCCGGGGCAGGAAGGTGATTGTTCGCTCACGGGGCGATGATCCTTGGTGGTGTTGGCCGAGCGCAGAGCTTCGGCAGCGCGAATACCCTGGGCGTAATTTATGGAAGCGGCGATGTAGGAGGGAAAGCGGATCAAGGGGTTAAAGATAAAATTAAAGGCTGCCGTGAACAACATAGTTAGATGATGATGATGATGGTGGTGATGATTATGATGATGATGATGATGCAGAAACGGTAAAAAGAGAGGGTGGTGTGGAGGAAGAGTGGGTAATGATGAAGAAATGAGAAGGTGGACGATGAGAAGGACGAAGAAAGCAAACACGAAGAGATAAACGGGAAACTGGTCAAAAAAATAACCACCCATCATGGGTTGTTAGGAAGAAGGGCAGAGGCGTGAATAATGACAACCGTCAACCCCAAAACCTCGCCCAGAGGAACCCAACATGCGCGCCAAGTTGCGACGCGATAGAACCTATCATACCTGTGAAAAAGTATTAACCACGACCACCTGAGGCAACCGGCGACGAATAGTTGAATAGGACGTCGCGGTGGGTTGAAACAATGGGGGATGGATAATGGGTGGGAAGAGGTCGGCAGGGTGGTGAAAGGGTTGGAGAGAGATGTTGATGAGTTCTGGCGAGATGAAAATGACGTCCAGGAACTCGAGTTCTTGGCGTTCAACCCTAACCCACCAGCCTTAGAGTTGATCCAGCCACGGCTTTTGTGGGCAAAGATACTCTGCAATAGATGGCTGGGGCTCCCAAGCGTGAAACTCGAGGCTGTAGCGATGAGGGCTAGAGCTATTTACTGAGTAGCCCATTGGGTTGATAGAGGGAATTGGTATGTAAGATTTCGACGTGTAATTCTCAGATACGATACTATACAAGCACGAGCACTCGAGTACAGCACGTGAGCACTGTACTGTACGAGTACCCTACCATACAGGTGGGGGGCCCGACAGAATTGGCTTTTCGTTTGTCAGCCCAAGTTATCATCTCGCCTATCACACCCACCATCGGCGGTCAGGCCCCTTGCCCTCGCAATCCAAGACAAAACACTTCGACAAGGCACAAGTGTTTTCCGGATAGGGCATAGCTTATTTAAGTCGAGCCTGCTGGATCTCATTAACTGGTATTCGTAATTTTGTTAACCTATCCTATTACAAGCAAGCCTATTGCGGCCCACTACAGTACTCGTACTAGCACAGCGACCTTCCGATAGTGGATCTGCTCGTGGCGAGTAAATGAGGTTGCGTATATACGAGTAAACTCTCGTCAAACCCACCATAGGGGATCGGGAGCTTGGCACGCTTGTTGGGGATTCGTAACAGGAATTGCCAAACCTAAGCCACAACAGGCTTGGCCGGGTGGGTTAATAGTATTGCGAATACCAGTTAATGAGATATACTACAGTATATCAAGGTCAGCTCGCCTCCAAGCTATACCGCGTCTGGAAAGGACTATGGCGTGTTTTGTCTTAGATTGCTAAGTTAATTATGGAGGACTTATCAAGAGTTTACGGTACTTTCAGCCTAACCGACGGTTTGATAGAACTTTGGGTGGTACCGTACATATTTGTACCCGCAAGATCATTCCTCCGCTTCCCCATGTAATATACTCGTCGTACCGTATCATACCGTGTCCGAACTTGAAAAGCGTCCCTGGCCCGAACCCTTACCACAATACCGTAATAGAACGGTATGACACTTGCATCATACATAGTTTCTCCGTGTTTGTACAATACGGCACTGGGACTCATGACCGCCAAAGCACACCCGTATCAAATGATATTCCACATCAGCAAGGATTTCTCTACACCCACCGCCTGGAATCCACCAGATAGGACGAAAGCAAGTCGATCCAGCAGAAGCAAATGGCAGAGTACGGTATCGTAGCTAACTTACACTCGCTCCTCGTGAATACTCAATCGGCACCACCGGAGTCCTCAAGAGGAGAAGGGAAAGCAAGGGAGAAAAATATTTGTAAAAACCGCTATCGGTAAATAGGTCCCCAGTCTTTCATGGTTTGCTATCTCGCACAGTTTCGTTTCTGCCTCTTTTTTTTCTCTTTTCTCTCCCGTTTGGGAGGGGGAGGGAGGGAGGGGGTTGTCGACCCGCTTGACTCAAAATATCTATGATATGATAGATAATACTCGGATTGGAGGCGTCTCATTTGGTTAACTGGTAGTAAATGCTATGCGCTGGCATAAGCAGTCGTCCACAATCCTCAAGTGTAACTATGATAGGTGAACCAGCTATCCTACATACTGAAAGATTCAAACTCTAAAGTCACCCCTGCAATACCGACCTTGTCACTTATAGACCCATTGCACCTGGTACATACATCTATTGTATCCAAACCATGGTACCCTTTACCTCCTCTGATGGGGCCTATATTAACGGCAAGTGAGTTAAACACGATGCGGGCACCTTTTGACTCCGAGTCTGATCACTGAAGATAGCTTTCTTGTTCGAGATTTCCATAGGTTGCATAACTCTAGCATGATACCAAGTGCTAAGGCGGATTCCTAGCTCATCTGGTGGAACCTCACATTTTGGACAGACCTTGGTTTTTACTCCATATAGGGCGATATTTTCCATATGATCCACTGCCCAGTCTGACAAGATGGCAAAGCACCTGCATACCTTCCCGTCTGCACAGCTAATTAAGAAACTGTTAACTGCTGCGTCTTTTAAAGGCTCAAACAGGAGTTGCAATATGCTTTGCAGAGTGTCAGCATTGATTTGCCTCTGCAGTCTATGTACTGTTCGGGGCTAACTGGTCACCAGACACCACTCGGAGAGATGGTTTCAAAGCCAGCTCGGGGGGGGG